>JAQQRF010000738.1:0-115754 GCA_030523145.1 Trissolcus brochymenae | reverse complement strand
CAAAAGTTTCGGCCTATAAAAAAAATTATTTTTATAATAATTAGACATAATCTGAAAAATGTGAGGGCCGTGCTCATAGCGATACCAATGGAGGGTTAAATAATTCGGGATTACTATTAGCTGGGTTACATCATAATCTAGCTACTGGTAGAAAGGCGTTTATTCAACCCGCTTTAACTAAACCAGTTAAAGATATATTGGACTCGACTAAAACAGGATCCGCTCTCTTTGGGGGTCAACTTACCGAAAAAATCAAGGAGGCAAAGGCAATTGATACAATCAGCAAAGGAATGAAAAATCAGCAATCAGCAAGAAGAACTTACAACTGGCCCAAAAGGTACAATTTAAACTGGATATCCCAGCAGTCGAAGAGTCCGTTCAACTTGCAACAGGGACGTTTAAATATCTCAGGACAAGTGCGACAACAGCCATCATACAGAGGCAGAGGGTTCAACACCCAGAACAGCTTTCAACGGTACCAGCAGCCTAGCCGATTCAATCAATTTCCGCAGAGCAACAAACAGATGAACAAACAATTTCGTTAAATGTAAGTAGAGTTGCAGGTAGACTAAAAAATTATAAAGATCAATGGAAAGAACTAACTAGTGACAAAGTTATTTTTAGTTATATTAAAGGTTATAAAATAGAATTTAATACAAAAATTCAACAAAATTGTATTCCCAATTGTGATAATTTTGCCAAAGCAGAAATAGTAAACCTTAGAGTTGCAATAAACGATTTAGTTGAAAAAGGTGCAGTAAAAACTTGTCAACCAAACCAAGAACAATTTATATCTCCATATTTTTTAATACAAAAACTGGACGGCTCGAATCGTTTCATTTTCAACTTGAAAAAACTAAACAAATTTATCATAACTCAGCACTTTAAACTAGAAGATCTGCGCACTGCAACAAGGATTATATGCCCGGGTGACTGGTTATGTACATTAGATTTACAAGATGCTTACTTTACTATACCAATCCATAAAGATAGTCGCAAATATCTACGATTTTATTTTCAAGGTGTCCTATATGAATTTACATGTCTACCTTTTGGACTTTGCACTGCGCCATATATTTTCACAAAATTGATGAAACCGGTTTTAAACTACCTTAGGAAAACAGGCTATATCTCAGTCAATTACCTGGATGATTTTTTGTTTGTGGGCAAAACAATAGAGGAATGCCAAAAGAACTTTGATGTGACTAGTAAACTTTTGTCTTCGCTAGGATTTATCATAAACCAGAAAAAATGTCAAGCAGTACCAAACACGACGTGCAAATTTCTAGGGTTTATGATTGATACTGTTACCTTTTCATTAACATTAACCAAAGATAAAAAAGAAAAAATTAAATCACTGATTCATGAAGTTGAAAGAAAGGATTCATGCCAAATCAGAAAATTTGCACAAGTGATTGGCACATTAGTGAGTGCTTGCCCAGGTGTTACTTACGGTTTTTTATACACAAAGTTTATGGAAAGAGAAAAAGCCATTACCCTATTAATGAACGGGAATGATTTTAATCAAAGAATGTTGATAACAGATACAATAAAACAAGAGTTAAAATGGTGGTTAAAAAAGATAGATTTTGCGGTTAATCCGATTAAAAAATATGACTTTGAAATGGAAATTTTCACGGATGCTTCAAAGACAGGTTGGGGGGCATATAGCGATGGCAATAAGATAAGCGGTTTTTGGTCCTACAAAGAAAAACAATTTCACATAAACTACCTCGAGCTTCTAGCGGTTTATTTAACCTTACAAGCACTAGCAAAATAAGCGAATGGTATCCTTTAAGCGAACTGTCACTAGTTCAACTTACAGAAAAGACAGTAATATTACTAGCATTAGGTTCTGCACATAGAGTACAAACTCTAGCAAAAATTAAAATCAAAAACATAATTGTTAATCGAGAAAGTATAATGATTAAAATTCCAGAGGCAATCAAAACCTCTGGTCCTGGCAAATTTCAACCACTGTTAAAATTACCTTTTCTACGACAAAAACCTAGAATATGTATATAGCTAGCACACTTCAAAAGTATATTGAAGTGACGAAAAATATTAGAAAAGATGAAGAAAGTTTATTTTTGGCAAAGAAAAAACCACACGCTCCTTTAGGTGCGCAGACGTTGAGCAGATGGATCAAGTCAGTTCTAAAACAATGTAACATTAATGTAGATCATTTTACAGCACATTCCACAAGACACGCATCAACGTTTGCAGCCTTACAGAAAGGTGTTGATTTAGAAATTATAAGGAAAACTGCGGGTTGGACCAAAGGATCGTTGGTATTTGCTAAGTTTTATAATCGTCCTGTATTATCAAATCAAGAGTTTGTAACTTCGTTATTTAATTAATAAAAAGAGTTCAATTTAAGTTGTAAATTTTCAGTTATACAATGTGATAGAAAAATATGTCACTAAAAACAAAGTAAAACATTTAAATTTTTTGCTCTCTAAAAAACTACAATTCTCTCTCGATTACTTTGTAATCTCGGAGCACGAGGCGATGAAATATAATTAATAGATTAAACGAACTTACCTGTAAGTAAAGTTCAATCTTAATTATATGAAGAGCCTCGTCCGAAGAGATTACGTCCCTCCCAAGAACAAATATGATATATATGTATTTTTTTTATTTGTTTTCTTCTTAATCAACCCTTCCCGTAATCTCTTTCAAGAAATTTAAATAATACGCTAAAAAAATGAGGAATTTGGCGGGAAGCGGTAGGCAGGTAGGGAGAGGCGCTAGACGCAATCTTTTCTCTTGACTCTGAAACGTTGTGACATCTCATGCGACCTGACGGTACTACAATTCTCTCTCGATTACTTTGTAATCTCTTTGTAATCTCCATAAACATAGCCGCAAAGACACTTACACAGACAATGTTTTGTTTTGGTTCTTCGCTATTCGAAAGTGACACCGGCGCATGCTTGCGGCTGCGCTATTGAAACTGTCTAGCAGACGCTCAAACGAAGGTCTGTTGTACCTTGTCATAATCACGGTTAGTGACAGAGAGCGTGGCATGGTCAATTATCGACAAGCATGTCTTTACGAATGAGTTTTATGAACGCGCTTTCTTGAACTGGAGAAAGCGATGCGATCACGACATAAACAAAAAAACACATGCTGTGATTGTATAATAGTTTATAACCAACAAGAGTGAGATCAGAAATGAAAAAAAATTATTTCCAAAAAATCAGCTAATTTATTGAACTAGGTAAGTACAATTGCACTTTTTGTCGTGGAAAAATAAATTAAGATTTTGTAATTCACTATTTCAAACATTTTTTGAGTTAGTAGATTGTTTTAAACAGTGCTCACTTTTAATTTATATGTTAGACGAATGATTTCTGATAGCGTCATTCAATCGTTTTCTTGAAAAATGTGATATATATTCGTGCATACATGAAAAAGATTCATGTATGTCTACTGAAATATGTTTGACTTGAAGAAAATGATTTCAGATTTTGAAGACACTGAAAAAGAAATTGAGTTTTAGTAAATAAATATTGTTTCCATTTCGGTAACAAATATGATAGGATTATAATCAAAAATTTTCAATGATCAGCCTGGCAAAAAATAAAAACTATTTTAAAACTACTTTTATAAATTTTGGAAAAGCAGACTTTTATTCGAAATTTCTTAATTTCTTTTCTACTACATTACTATATTAATTATTACATTAATTTAAACATTAATCAATGAACTTTTTGTTTTATAAAAAAAATATTTCATTTATTTGCTGACATTGATTTGTCAGGATTTTTAATGTGTAGTGTCATCGCGTTAATTCGACAATATTTATATGTGGTATTGAGTACACGTCTACTTTTTTTCTTATCGAGAATTTTTTCCATTTTAATAAAATAAGTGTTGATTTCAGATTGTGTCCATTAAAACGAAAATGCCAAAAGATTTCACGAACTGAGCAATAAAAGAGAGCAACATTATGTCAAACTTGAAAAAGAGAATCTCATGCGGGTGGTTGATAATTTTTTACATAAAAGCAGTTCATCGTCAGGTGATGAGGAAGTCTATCAAAAAGAAGAAACATCCGATATTTTAGACAACAATCTCCCGAGCGTTCCATTGCAAAAAGATTATGATAGCATGAACATTTCAATAGCGCCGGATGAAGTGAGATTACATTTTTTAATATCATATTCTGAATTTTCTTTGTTTCATCTCTTTTTATGTTTTATCGTAGAAAATTCAGTTACAAAGAGCACTATTTTGATTCTCCACTAAAGACACACCGAGAAAAATTATTCTTATGTATAGTCATTTAACTTGCTACATGAGTCTCGAATTTGCCAAATATAAAGTTATAATCTAGTTTAACGTGGCTATAAGAATCGTATTTTTTGAAATACGATGGATATTTTTCCACAATGGTTTTACTTGTAAATTACTTTTGATTTAGCGGATTACGAAAACATGACCATGATGTTGAAAATGCAAAGACATATAGTGAATTCATAGTTAAAGTCACAATCATATAAACTGATGCCATTAAACATTTTCAGTCGTTTTATTTTTTTGCCTTCCATTGTGATCTGTTTTTTGTTACAGAAATAATGAAATTATACATCAGCAACAAGTTCAAGTTTCAGTGACATATTTATCGACCTACCTGCATTATTTCGTGTACCTGGAAATTGTAAAAACTGTTTCCCATCTATATTTGCATATAGCAATTTTTGTTTAAATTATCTTTCGCATCCCCTAAAAAAAAAACTTCTCCTAATAATTATCCCTAATTTGAATTTGATAAAAAATAAAGTAAGTTGTAAAAAGTAATAATATTTGTGTAAAAAAAATGCATAAGATGCTAAACCTGAAGCAGAAAAATTTCATAGTTCTGAAAATAAAAATTGATTGTAAGATAATATTGAAAAGTATAATTTTATATGCAGAAATAATATTGCAAAAATATAATAATATATGCAAAATATAATTTCATAATTTCTTTATATCCGAAATTCCTCATAATATTTAGGAATAAAACATCCCTCAGTTAATATGTAAAGTTTCTTTCATTAGAAAAAAAATATGGGACACGAATATAAATCAGAATCATATTATTTATGAAGAAGTATTGTTACGAGAAATGTATGAAGTTTGAATAAACATAAAGTCGAATTAAATTTGAAGGCAGATATCAAAGAAAGATACATAAAAAAGTTAACACCCAATTGTCGAAATTTATTGAAGTTGAGTTTAAGTTGCACCAAATGAAATGAGACTAAGTTCGATTGGGAATGGTTTCAACTATGAATTATACTCAAATTGATTATTGAATATGTATCAAATTTTTATATTTTTATTCTTAAATATAGTTGAAGTTGAACATAAAATCAAATCAAAGTATTTTTCCAACTCCCATGAATGTTTTTTTTTCTTTTAGATTTAACTGAGACTTGACATGGATTTCAAATTACATGGGAAGTCAAATATGAACTCAGGTCATAGTACTTATGGAGTACTTTTGAAAGTTCTGTGAATTTTATCTATTATATTGTTTATGGCGTACTTATCAGCGTCCTGGAAATTTTTTTCTCATTGGCTTAAAGTTAACACCAAATTGATTTCAGAGACATATGAAATCAAATATGAAGTTATCTCATATTGTTTATGAAGTATTTTTCCAATTCCCATGAATTCTTTTTTACTTTCAATTTGAATAGAACCTAAAATTAATTTGAATTAGATATTAAGTTTAATATGAACATAGGTTATAGTACTTATGGAGTACTTTTGAAAGTCTTGTGAATTCTATCTGAAGTCAAAATTTTGTTAAACTGAATTAAGTGAAATCAATTTGCGTTCAATATAAATTCATTTTAAATAACTGATATGAAGGAAATAAGTACGAAATTTTACTTCAGAAATGAATCATATCTAAGTCATTTTTAAAACATTTTACGAAGAAAACTCAATTCATACTGATTTCTTTTCAAAATTTTGGTTGTCCGGGATAAAGACATGAAGGAACGTGACGTAATTGAAGAGGCATATCCGGGCGATCAAACGTATTTATGCCAATTTCACGTCCTTCAGACGTTTGGTCGTGCATTTGAAAAAGATAAATATTATCTCAAAAAGAACGAGAGAAAGGCGATGCCACAAGTTTTGCAAAGTTTGGTATACAGTACATCATCGGACAAGTACTATCAAAATTATGAAAAATTAAACGAAATCGCAACGCCTGCGTTTAAAGAGTATTTTGACAAAAATTGGCACCTAATCAGAGAAGATTGTGTAATGTGCTTTATGAATAAGTTTAATTTTAATATTGTTACTAATAACCAATTGGAAGCTATCAATTCGAAAATAAAACAGGTTGTGCGAAAAAACACTTATTGATTTTATCAAAGATGTTTTTTCATGGCTAGATTGTAAAAACTTCCAAATTGACTTGAAAGTCAGTTACTCATTGTACAAAAAACCTTTCGCACAAGAATCAAACGACACAGTGCTTGCTTATCGGAACTTGCTCACAAAATTTTCTTTTAATTTGGTGAACAAATAATATCAAGAACAAGTAATATCAAAATTACGACGACTCAGTTCAATCAAATTTTGTGACAACTGCTGATAGCTGATGCAATTGCTCTTTTTTCAGTGCAAATCATTTGCCTTGTAAGCATATTTTTTTATCTAGAAATAAGTCTCGTTTGTCATTGTTTTCCGAATCCTTATGTGATGCAAGGTGGAAACGAGCATTTGTAACTGCTAATCAGCGATGTTTTAAAAAAAACCTTCACGAACAAGACATTCCAAGTCATTCCAACGAAAAAAAAATGTCGATGAAAAGTCGGTCCAGTTAAAACATATTGAAAAAAAGAAGAATTCGAGCGTACCGGAAAAATTTAAAATGATAACACCGTATTGTGATAATTTAAAGACAACTGCGTCGTTGTCATGTCATTACAGATTTTATGAAAAAATGGAATTATTGAGGGAATTAAATACGAAATGGAGAGATGGTAAACGAATAAAACTTGTTGAAATCGATGATAAAGATTTGTGGAAACAATTTGAGAAATTGTGTTTGCAAGAAAAAACCATATTAATTTACAAGAGAATAAAAGCGAAGAAACAAATTCTTTAGGAAACATAAAATTTCCTAAAAGTATAAAAGTACATGGAAATCCAGAAGAATAAAAAAATACCTGTAACAAGAAGTTTACAAAAAAGTTGATCAATGAAAAAAAAAAAATTGCTGATTTTCTTTTGCTGAGACAATTTCTTAGAAAGGAGATGAAGAAAGAAATTTCGTTGTACACGTATACATACATGTGTGTGTACACATGACTTGCGTGTACACTTACACGTACGTGTACACATACACGGGAGTGCGGCCAGCCACTGCCTAAAAGTAATTTCAAATAAAATTGTCTAGACACATTTAAATTTAGCGCACGTCAACTTTATTTTAATAATAAATAAATGATAACTGATTGTGTATATGTTAACAGTATCGTATCGATAATATGTTTCCGGTCTTCCGGTTAGTCAGGACATTTTTCTTGTTTTCGGGTAAATACTGCTAGATTTCGGGTTTTCCGGTTTTCCCGTTTTAGCGTTAGATTAGACATTGTCTTTTTAGATTGCGATTTTGGGTCCGGTTCCAACTTGATTCTGTACGTCAGACTCCTGTATACTTTTTTTGCAGCGTCATTATACCCTGGTTCATTAAATTTTGCACTTTTTTCTATACAATAGAATGCTTTATTGTTATATTGATAATCATTTTTAAATCAATACATGAAGTAAAAAGTCGACCATTTGAAGAACATTTGAATAAGCTATCTAAAACAATAATCATTAAATATTTTCCTCAATATTTCATTTTTATTGTTAATTTAAAAAAGAATGTTAACATTGTTATTAAGTGTTGTAAATTTATTCAAGTTTAGACTCGGTTTGACTATTTGTTTTGTGTATATATATATATACATTTCATTTAAATATATACTTACCATGATTATCGCTAATATCGGACAAACTGCTTTTGTGATTCAAGAACTGATTAATTGGTTAAATAATTTTGATGACTAAAGAGAAGATTACAGTTGGAAGAATGTTCTCAGGCGGTTCAAGTCACTACACGTTCTACAGTAGAAATATGAAGACAATAGTAACTGGACACCAACGGGCAAAATAAGATTCGTTTAGAGGGGTAAATGTGAAACCGTGCACAGACCAATAAGATCAAAAGGCAATGTTTTGAAGAACGATTGAACTCAACAAAATATAGAGCTTGTCGATTGACATTCTTTGTCGCAATAAGTTTATTTACATAAATAATGATTAGCGACGTTAATAACATTTGTAAACAAGTCGAAAAAAAGTTACAAGAGAGTCCAAGTTACGTTCTTAATTTTTTGATATTTTCTGAATTTTAATTTTCAACCAAGGTCAAACTAATGACGAAATGTGATAAAATGTCCAGTGTAGGTAAAATCAAAACTGCAGTCCCTCGACATGTCGAAAAAAACGAAGCGTTTTGCAAAATTCCCGCGTTATCGATCGTCCAGTGACCGGTTGCATAGCTGCGAATAAAGATGGCTCTCGTGCGCAAAACGTTCACCTGTAGTGACAACACGTGTTACAGCTGAGTGGCGGTTTCTTGTCGCGAACGTGTTGTGTGATGACTTTTGATAAATGTTTTATTTTCCAAGTCGGGCCAGTTTGACTGTCCAAAAATCAAACTTCGGCTTCGCGCCACAGCTGCCTAGCTCGTCGTCCTCTGTGATTGGCCCGCGAGTGTGTTTACTCGATACGCCGCCGCACGTTTCGAACGCGTTTACTCGCTCGGCTCTGTTTTGCCTGCATTCCCGCTCAATTTGCGTAACGCTTGCTTAACCGAACCGCGCTTCAAATTTGCGAGGTTATGAGCACGCAAATTAATGCCTATAAAAAACGCATCTAATTCGTGACAAAATTCGTTTGTTGCTTAGTGTTTAATAACTAACGATCAAAACCGCGCAATTTATACGCGATTAGTGCTGAACGGTTGCGGCTTTCCAGGGGTTAAACAATCGACGCGGGAATTGTTACAATAAAGGTAAACAATCAAGTTGCAGTGTTTATGGATAGCAGCGCGACAGTTTTCAAGGTCAATGTTGTTAAGAATATTGAAGTGATTGTTGACTTTGAATAATTTTTAAAGTAATAAAATTAGAATTGACGAATGAACAAATAATTCTTAATAAATGATTTTACTATAAATGAAAGATTATTGTATTGTTATTGTTTAGTGTTCAAGAAAAGGTTAGTAAATTGTTTGTTTATGCTTGTTTAATCTAAACAATCCGTTTTATTTTACAGAAATTCAAAAATGAAAAAAAGCAAAAAAATGATGCTATCGTGTAGCAAAAGCAAACTTTGAACAAACATTTGGCACGATGCCAAATCAATATTTTATGAGTAATAGTAATCAAAAACAATCTTGTCCCGTATCAAACGCCTCCAAAAACTTGGCTAGTCGCGTGCATGCATAAACGGTTGTAGCTCACAGGCATTCCTATCATATCTAATAATCTCGCTAAGTTTTTAGCAACCGGCGAAAAATCGTGTGTTGGATCAAAAAATGATCGCCCTGATAAAAACTGTGTTACGAAAAGTTGAATGAAAAAAATAAAGTTTGGCGCACTTTTGGTGCATTCGAAGGGTTATCAAAAATTTGACAACTTTTCGATCAAACACGAACGGTTGGTATAAAAATGTAACCTTAAATGTACGCTTCGATATTATTGATAGATAACTTTTTCCTATTATTTTTAGATAGCTTTTTCGAAAAAATTACTTTGAAAATTTTTCTTTCGCCAAAAAAATTAAAAATTGTTGTTAATATTCATATGTATAAGAATTATGGATTTTTGTTTTTATTTTGATCAACTTAGTTGTTATTTTGTTTATATTTTCAATCAATTCTTTTATTTTCGTGTTTTCAAGTGACAGCTTGTCACTTTTTCCTTGTTTACCTTTTTTTCTCAGAAATCAAGATAAAAGAGTTCTAGAACGTGCTGCCACCTGTCAGATCATTTTTGCACGAATCTCTTTAAATTTGCCGTCAAACTATTGCTATTCAGATCGATAAAAAAAAATAAAACAAATAAAAAGATAAGCCGAACGATAATTGACATATTCAGAACTAATAAAAAATTCATATTTATTATAATTAAACAACAATATTAACGTAACAAATGGTTGCATCAATTGAATTCGACATTATTGGGTCTATTAATACGTTAGGTAACCGACGAACGTGTGCCAGCAAAAATAAGTTTCAGTTAGGGTTGATGCATCGACATGACACAGCCTAAAACAATGAAATAGTGTCAGTGAGTCAGACGGTGCGATCTAGTTCTGCTATCGCGAGTAGTTGCTTGTACAAATTCGTATACTTATTTTTCCAATCCTGTCACGTGTTTATCTCTGAGTTTCGGTTTTGTAGTCCATTTGTCTGTGACAATCCAAAAGTCGGTTCCGCTGTATCTCAATTATGGTAAATCTCCTACTATTAAATCACTCTCCTCCCTATCTAAAATCAAGTCACGATTCTAAATTGCAATTGCGTTCGTTCATTTTTCTTTTTTCATTCCATTCGACTGCATTGTGTCGCAAATTGAGACGTCTGAATTATTTGATTGTCTTGAAATTTCACAGGTGGATATTTGAACAAGTGCAGCCAAGATTGGAGCATCCGGAGTGAGTGTCAACATGAAATCAAATCAAACTGTCGCAGCCTGAGTAAGTCTTTATCTTGACTGTCTGTCAAAATATTTTAACTTTGTTGATTCAATATTTTTGTTACTTTTTAAACGTCCGTTATGCATTTAAAATGATTCTCAAGACAAGAGACAAAGCGAGACAAATAAATGACGACAAGTGAATTGAATCTGAGGTTTGAGGTAGAGGTGTCAAATGACAAGTCAATGTTCATGTTTATAACATAGGATTGTAATTTATTATCAAAAAATCTCATCATCCGTTATAGCTATATCATTTTAAAGTAAATATCACAGGTACACGTTTCGCTATCACATGTCGCTCCGCTTGTCCACCAGAACGAAACAGTCGTGCGTCAACAAAGAATATTCAAAGTTGTTGAATTTTCACAAACGGAGCTTCGGAGGCTCGAGTGTAGGGACTGTCGTCGGCGTTTGTATAATAATTGAAACCAATGCAATTGAAATAATAAAAAGACTGAACATCAAGTTCCCTGCACTCGTAGCGCCGTATAAATAAACGTATGCAATAAACAAAACAGCAAAAAAACCTAACTGCCGTAGAACATTAAAGCCGCGGTCAAAAGTTTGAGATCAGGAGATCTTACGAAAAAAAAAAAAAGAATTTTTTTCCCCCCTCTAACAACTTGGTATTGCAACAATCAGTCCTCTTTTGAGCAACTTCAACTCGACGTCGCGCGTTACAATATTCGATTACGATGCAATAAAAACAATACAATAAAATAGAATACAAAAAAAATATGAAGGTGTGCGGGTTGAAGGAATACATCTTGGAGAGTGGAGGAAATTCTGCCAGTCCTCTTCTTGCCCTCGATCACAGTTGGGAATTGCAGTTGAGTCACGGCGAATTTTACCAAGGCCTCCAGACTTGCTCGCAGGGTTTGGCAACCTGGAGCAGTCCCTGGTGGGTCTGGGTCCTGTCGAGGTCCATGCGCACAGGCGACGGCTGACTGGACGCCGGTGTCAGGGGCATCGAGTACTCGTCGGAGCTGCAGTCGCTGGACACAGGCGAGGGTTGAGGCGCGGCCACATGAATGGTGAGTGGTGCGGTCTTGTCCATGGAGTTGAGTTTGTGCCCCAGGTGGGTCATCAGTTTGGTGCCCAAGGCTACGTCGACTCCGGGAGTGGCTGCAAGACAGCGGCTCACTTCGTTCGCGCAGTGAGTGTATCCAGCGCGGAACCGGTCGGCGTCGATCACTGGGTTCGCGGACAGACGCTGCTGGCGCTGGAGCTTGTGCAGGTGGCGCACCGTCAGCTCCAGAATGTCGGCCTTCTCGAGTTTGGCAACGTTCTCACCGTCGCCAGCAAGGGCTGTCACCATCAAGTCTTTCAGCTCGTCCAAGCAGCGGTTGATTCTGGCTCGGCGTTTGCGCTCAAGCATTGGTTTCATCACCTACAATATCAAGAAAAAAGGATGGATTAGTCAAATTGTTTTAAAAAGGTCAACTTTTTGTTTTTAGTAACTTTTATTATTTCTTTTATTGTTGTTTCTTTTTATGATTTTGTTTCTTTTTTTTTAGTTCATGTTTTCAAATGGAATTAAGATGACGTTTGAGTTGGATTGTAAATTGACAATTACCTTTCTGTATTGGTAGGTTCTGGAGATGGGTTGCTCCTGACCGTCGACCATGATGATTTGCTCGTGCATCTGCATGGTTAATCCAAATGGAATGTGTCACTTTCGTAGGATCACAAACACTGACGTTTACTGTGCGTGAACAATCACTGACTGAATCACTGTATATCCGATCTCTCTGCGAGTTAAAGAGCTAGGAATGAGATGCGCTGTGGTGTGCGCTGCGTTCGAGCTTGAACGAGAATGTGGCGCTGGAGTGTGGCGTGGTGGTCTATATAGGGGCCGGGCGGCGCGCGTGGAGGGTGATGGGCCCTGGTGGAGGGGGTCGGGCCTTCCGTGGGAACGCGGTGTAGAGCTTGGTTCCCAAGCAAGCGCACCACCTGTAAGCGGCAGCTGCCAGACACGCGCCCACACCAAGCCATCGTCACCGATCGTCCGTCCTCCTCTCGCCTCATCGTCTGCCTCATCGCTGCGTCCTTCCGTACCTGCACCAACAAGACTCGTGCACCTTTTTGCTATTTTGCTCCGAGGCTCCCGACTACCTAGATCTCGCCTTTTTGCACAACACGTCTCTCTTGCGCGCCCAATCCACGGATCTTTATCGACGTTTCATTCTGTCTGTCCCGTGGCCTTTCATTCTACGTGACTCGTGGAACGTGCTAGGCACAAGACCATCGCACCGTCATTAATACCACGATAACCCACCCCCCTCCCCCCTGGGGCTCGCGCTCAGTCGCATGTCCCTCGGTAGCCGGACCGGCCACTTTGCATCCCATTCCGCACTTCCTTCCCAAATTCTTCCTCCTTTTAACAATTGTTTCCGCCTAACCGCTGTTATTCTTTTCTGTTTACTGTCCTATAACCAGGCTCACTGTTTGTGGATTTTTGTTTGACAGCAAGGCAATGATGTTGCGACTCGAGGTTTTTTTCTCCTTTCTCTTTATTTTTTACACTTATCGTTATCAGTGTTTGTCAAATTCTTCTCGAGTCCTTCGCTTGACTTGTTCGACTCGAATTCGAGATGATTAATGGCTAGACACTTCTGAGGTTCAATCAGAGTGTCCTCTCTTTTATCTCGAATCGCGTCTCTGCTTTCAAACAATTTTTTATATTCCCTGTAAACAATTAAAAATACCGCTACCAGTCCAAGAAGAAAGAACGTTAATCGGCGCTCGTAAAATTGTCCTCAACACACACACACGCACGATAGACCTGTCTCGGACTTACTAATTTTAGCGCAAGGAAATTGCCCCATCGCCTTTTTTGGCCGACCATTTCTGCTGGTGATTTTTTTTACATCCCGTTTGTTTTTGTCCCTCGTTTCAAAAGTTTTATTCCATTTTTTCGCATCGCCACTTAAACGTCGTTTGCACCGAATAATAATTACGCTCTGGCTACCGCGATTTTATGTCTTTTTTTACGGTTGTTTCTTTTTTCTTGTTCAAAAGTACCTTTTTTCCTCAGAAGTTTTTGCCCCCTCGTAAAAAGCATAGGAATGAGGTCACGCCGGTAAAAATATTTTGGTGCACTTTTTACAGTTCCCAAGTAAATAATGCAACTTTGTGCGTTAACTACTCTCAATTTCTGACACAATCAACTTTATCTAACCAACAGGGTAATTTATGTGTTGACGGACGGTGCGATAAAAAAAAAGGACGGTGATAAAGGATGACCACGAGAGCTTCCCAATTAACGTCTTGCCGATCGACTTTGAGCGCGATCGGCACGCGAAATATGGACGTGATGTGGGTATCGCCGATCGCGCCAAATGTGCTGCTGATAGTGTGCGTATCTGTGCCAATTAACGGGCACGACCCCCACTGTAATATGAAACTCAATTAAATTTCCTCAACAAAAATCTGTACGCCCGAAACGTCTTAATTTAAAAAAAAGACACATTCAATTAAGCTAAATTCATATCAATTAAATATAACTTAATGTTGGATGATGAAATTTTCAAACTTTTCCAAATGGCAGTCGCTAAAAGCAAAATGATTAATTTAAAATGAACATCCTAGGCCCATTAAAAGTAATTCGAATCACGTGTCGTGCAAACACGTGTGCCGTTATCAGCACGTGCCTATATCGCAGGCTTTTTTCCATTGACAATTATACATTCTATCGTAAAACCGCACATTGTCCGTGCAGCGCTTTTCGGACTTTGACACGTGCGCGACAACTTTCGCGTTGTATTTATTAAGCTCAGTAAAAAGCGGTTTACGACCCAATCGCAGAACGAACAGTAAAACGATTCTGCGCCTTTTTTACGCCCCTATTCGTTAGTCATCCGTGCGGTTAGTCATCGATAGTTACAGCAACGCTTAATTGGAAGAAGATATTGCTCAACTTGATTTTGTATAAAAAAAGGTTCGGATAAACTATTTAATTTTCCAACAGCATGATATAAATTCGAAGATATTTATATTTTATGGGGGTTTGATTTCATTTTGTTTGCGATTTCAGAATAAAAAAAAGGAGGCTAAGTAAACAGGGCACGAGCCAAAACGGAGACGGAAACGTGCGGACTCGCGACCGGATGGGTTCAGTTATGTATGAAAAGCGTGAAATATATGGTTGCAGCCAGGTGAAGCTCAGCCGTGAGAATGTTTTGCGCGACTTCCTGAAGCTAGATGTGGGTCAGAGGGCCGGCGCTTCGGCACAGACAAAGCACGATTGTGCGAAAGGGCTGCACGCAAATGAGCCAAGGAACTGCAATATCGCACCCCGGCTTTTAATTCCGGCTCCCCTGGAGTCGTGACGTCCGAACGCAAATGGAAGCGTGCGAAACTGCAAGACAGAGGGTCCCTCGTGTATACTCATGGCACGAGCCAACGCGACATATGTTACGTCTGTGTTCCGAAACAGCTGATGTGCCGTAATAAGGTCAAGCTTTATGTGCGAACCACTGATTTTGACCGATACTGCTCAAAACCCCATTTTATTGTCACCAATTAATTCAAAATCAAATGTCTACATCTGATAAGTCAAATTAATTCATTGAAGAAATGAGAGATAAATTGTCGAATTTGTGAGATTGTAAGGCATCGATTGATATGGTCTTTTGTGATTGGAAATTTAAGACTGATTGAATGTGAAACTCAAGTAGCATTTAAATTTGTTATTGATCAGTGTGATTGTGAGATACATGTAGGTTTAGGCGCGGTCGATTTTGTTCGCGTTCAGTTAGGTTTGATTCCGGCGGAAGCCATGATTTTGTAGCTATGCCAGTTGACGGATGACAAAGAGTCGGTGGTGTATATGTGTTGCGATTCGACGTTTTTTTTGTTGTTATATACACGAGCGTCGGCTATATTTGTGTGAGTCACATTGCCGGGACAGATTCGATGACAGCACTTCGCGTGTCACTTTTCTGGCTCGTATGTAAGCAGCGGATGCAATGATACCTTCAATGAAGGCGTAAAAATACACCCGACTGTGCTTAATCAGCGCTAGCCAAATAAATTAATCGGCATTTCGACAGGTGCCAGTTGTCTTACACGAGTGCATGCGATATTTTGCTTTGTAATTGATACGACCCCTTCGCTGATTGCAACACTGTCATATGAGTTGCGATGACGTAGTCGCTTCTGTACGCATTTCGCAATAGGTGCACTTTTTAGTTCCAATTTTATTCGTTCTCTTATTGTATTACATATCTTTTTTCTTAAATTCATTTTAATTTTTCTTCTTTTATTTTATTTCTTTCTTATTTTCATCTCGATTACAGAATTGGATTGTTGGTTTTTCGAAAAATTAATCTCAAGGGCCTCTCATTAAGATAAATTAAGACTTCTCAAGAGCTAAACAAATGTTGCCTTTTTTCTCGAAAAGAAGAGATAAAGATAAATGTCAACTGACAATGTCGACAGTAAATCGAGAAGCTTGGGAAATGTTCACGTTTTCCACTCAAGTTGTACCATGTGTGTGTTTTGTTTTTCGACCAACGGGGACTAAAACAACAGACCCGGTACTTGAGAAGAACAAAACGACTCGGTCAAACAAAGCACTCGACTTTAAGTGTGTTTCCTTTCGTGAGATTTGCACGTGGAACGACTCCTATGACGCGCGATAACGCCCGGTTATCAAAACCCGATAACGCTCCCAGGAGCATGCTTTCGATATTTATAACAAACATTGGCGACAAAGTTTCTTGAAATTCTCGATTAGGAAATGTCAAGTTTATCTTATTGACGGCTTTCTTCTAAGATTAAGGAAACAAAATTTCAAATTCTATCAACAAAAAATGTACGAACAATATTTGATTTAAACCAATTTTCATAGACAAAACTTTGAATAAAAATAAATGTTGAACTGTTTTATTAGATTCATCAAAACTAATAAAACCTGAATAAAAACAAGAGTAAAAATTAAATGTGTTAAATAATGCAGGATACAATTCAATGAAATAATATTCTGTTAAAACAATTTTTTATAATGAAAAGGAATATAAATATAAGTTTATAAAAAATAGGGAATAAAAAAAAGAGTAAAAATTAGAAGAGCTAAGGAATGTCGTGGAATAAATTGCCCCCCTTGTTATGGATTTGTAAAGGGGGTCTGCGGGTAGGATCGAATGGCAGGTCTCGCGCGTGTGTTGTGTCGGTGTGGCTGGAAAGCCGAGGAGACCAGAAAAGACGTCTCGGCTCAATCGCGCACGTGCTCGCTTTTCCCACGCACGCTCCGCAGCCGTTCTTCTTATACGAAAGCCCAAGAGGGGCTCACGAGCCCAATTGTGTCGTGCACGGGTCCAAGACGCCGCGTCATGATTAATTGACCGACGCCACACACAAAAATTCTCCTTTTCCCGTGCCAAATTTTCCATTGTCCCTTGGCGCTTTCTTCAGAGTCGCTCGCTTTCAGTGGCGATGCATTTCATTGTCATCACCCCAGTTCCTTATCTATTTATCTATCAGGGGGATCCTTCTATCAAAATCTTAGAATTATGAATCAATTGTTCTCATCTTTTGTGTAAACATTCCTCTTTGGCAATTGAAACTTTTTTTTCACAATTGAACATAAAAAACAGTTAGTAAATACATTGTTTAAACAATCGAGAATTGGGCGGAATTTTGAATTAGTTTTTGATTTGATTGTAATTCAAGTTTGGTACATTCTGAATTTCAGAAACAAAATTAATTCAAACTTTTTACAATGCACAATGTTACTTTTTTTATCAATTAAAAAGTTGAAAAAAAAAAACACAAAAAAATAGTGAGACAGTTTATAGATAACTCTGAAATAAACTCGACGGTGACTGACGCTGTTCTCCTCGCATTCTAATGCGAGATTCCTGTCCGGATGAGTCATCGTGTTGTCTCGTTCATTTTTCTTGGAGATACCAAGGCTCAAAAAAGCTTTACGAATTCCGTCCCCGTTCTAATGGTATCGATGGCTCGTCTCGATCGGCTAATTATATGCGCCCGGTCGATTTTTATTTGTTCTTGTCTATCCCCGAGAACTACGATTTTTACGCTTTTTGGTAGGCGGATCGATCATTTTAATTGACATGACAGTCAAGATCAAACATCCACAATTTAATGGTTCTTGTATGAATCCAACTTGGAATTAAGAAAAAAAAGGTCTCAATTTTTAAACACATTTTTAATCATTTTTATTTTAATCACAACAACTTACCGGATTCAACAACACGGAATTATTTTATCATTATTGAACTGATATTATTAATCAAACCATTTTTTTTTTCAAATAATTTTTATGATTTCATTGAAAAATGTTGCCTGATGAGAAACAAAGTGACGGTGTTGTTTCGAAACTCGTGATTTCGCTTTAATTGAGCCGGAAACACTCGTTGAAGGGGGTAAAGCCGTTAATTGCACCGGGTGAGCGTATCGTCATTGAGCACGCAGTGAGAAACAAATGCGATGCAAAAGAGAAACGCGAATAAATAATAGTAACCGGTGTTTGGACGTACAATTTTCATTCGATTGCGTAAAATCCCTCCAGTTTTGATCGTACGACTTTGATAAATTTCGATCATTACAAAAAAAAAGTTTTTTTTCTTGCATCCATACAGATAAATTTGAAATGTTCAGATAATATGAGCGAAAAAAAGAGATGATAAAATGAAGGGTAATTGATCCAAATGAATGTTGCATTGAAGATGATGTTGCAAATATTATGAAGGAGGAGAAGGAGAAAGGGGATAATGTCGATCCAATTCACAAAACGTAATCTCGCCTGGGGCTCTTTTTACACCCTCTTTGCAATGTTGGCCAGCACATCTTAAGCGTCTTTAACGTTTAACGACACATGTGCGTATCGATACACACGTCTAACGTGATATTGGTCTGCGTATTCCGAGAGCAACTTGGACGTCTAACTACCACCTGCCTCATTTTCCCACGAGGCTGCGGGGCAAACCGCTCGAATACCGATGAGACAGACAAGGACGAACGATCGAAGAGGAGCACAAAACGGACCGAGTGATTGGCCCGAGAGAGCCGCAGGAGAGCCGCGAAAAAAGATAAAACCGAGGAGGGGCGAGGGCCGCGCAATCGAAAAGGGGCCTTTCGCAACACACACAAACGCACACCACAAAAACGCAGCCAAGGAATGAAACAAGAAGCGCACGATTGCTTCGTGCCAGCCAGGTAGCACACGTGCTGGCACGAGGCTAATCCGATTTCGCTCAATGATGCTGATTTGCTTTCGTGTTTCGCGCGCGTTCAAATTCTAGTTGAAATTATCCTTGGTTATTTATTTACTCGTTCCATTCAAATTGATCAATTAAAATTTCAGTCTGATTGTTTTAATACTACGTATCTACATTTTTAATTATCTCAACATTATAAATAATTTCTTTGAATATAACAACGGGGCTCATTATAAATTTCACATTTCACGTATAACCGAATTATTTTGTACACAAAATTATTGAAAGATTATTATTGTAAACATTTTTTATCTTGAATATGTAAAAAAAGGAATCCACAAAAAAGTAATCAAAAATTCGATTTTTGGCTAAAAATGGGTTAATGGAAACTCAAAGTCTGAAAAAAAAAATAGAAATTTTTTATAATGTCAAATTGGATCAAATATAAAGTCTGATGTTTTGAATTTGCTTGGCTCATTAAAAACTTTCTTAGAGTTTTATATGAGTTTGTGCGTCCTAATTGAGTTGGACCATTTGGTGAGTTTTGTGAAACCACGGTTGAATTATTTCTCAAAGTGGCAGATGACTTCTGTGCATCATGTCAAACATTCTCTGAAACTCTAATCTAGAAGCATAATCGCGTCTGCCTAATTGATATTTCCTCGGTGAAAACATAGTTATTTTAGGTTTTGTACGCGGTCATGATGATTCGGACCAGTGGGAACAAGTCCGGTCAATTAACCGGTCAAGGGATAACGAACTTTGCGGCGAATTCAGACGTCTTATTAGTGGGCCCCTGGGCCTATGTTAAATCATGTCGAAATGACGTGTGCTTTTCGTTAAAACAAAAACCCTCATCAGTGGACGAAACCGAACAAAGATTAATGACGAGGCGATTATCGAGCAATCTAGATCGGATTTGATTGAGATTCAAACAATGTATACATGACTCGTTCATTTGAAAATGATTAGAAGTGGGAGCACGAGAGATAACTTTTTCAACAATTTCACATCTTTAATGAACGGTTGTAATTTCCAACTTTAAAGATATAAAAGCACTCAAAAAAGACGTTCAAAATTGCAACCGTTTAAAGCGACTTGGCAAAATGAAAGCAACATTCGGTCAAGAGAAAAATGGACAATTAATTGGTCGAGTTTGGAGCAGTATGTTTATCACATCGTTTACTTTATTATTACATCAGGGCCAGAAATTTGGGATGCAAATTAACAAGTTCGAGATAAAAGCCTCGTTGATTGACGAGAGCAAACAGCCCGAGAAATGACACGTTGCTTGGGAACTCGATTCAATTACTTTTTAAATAAATAGTGGCCAACGCCTTGTGTCATTTCGTCGCGCACTTTCTTCTGCACTTACATGATGTACTGTTTTTTTCTCTCACTCTATTTGTCTCATTCTCTCTCTCTTTCTCTCTCTCTCTTTTTCTTACAGGGGAACAATCTCGCTTGATTATAGTCCCGAAGTTACAAAAGGAAACGGCGAAATTTCGTGCGGACATCAGAATGCACGTGCATGGCGGAAGAAAACGAGCATGGCTTAAAGAGCCCCTGACACGCGAGGCCGAATGTCTGAAATTACCACGATGAGACCATCCTCGGCATTAACGCCGTCGCACGCTGATGAAGTGAATGAAATGTTCCAAGTCATTTCTTATATTCTCTATTGCGAAACACGACATCTGTTGCTTTTTCGTAATTGCCACTCGAATTGTTTCAACTTGGGAGAGAGGGAGATGATTGAACAATCTTTGTCCGCTCGTGTTTTTGTCGCTTGTTAAACTTTCAGGAACTTTAATTTTCGTCGATTAACTTGGGCGTCTTGTTGAATTACTTTTCACACTTCGAAGAGAAATTTTTAATGCTTCCGCTTGTGTTGGAAAAAAAAAAAAAAAAAATTAGCAAAAAAGTCGAGAAAAATGCAGGCCAATTTCATTGAATTAAATCTGTAAAAATTCCGGCGTTGAATTGAAGGTGCGTGGTAAATTAAAAATTGAATAGGATGCAATTAAAAGTTTCGTTTAATTTTAGACAGAGTATGAAAATTGTGCGATTTTGGCAGCGGTGTAACATCAATCATCGGCGTGACGATTGACCCCGTTTTAAAAGCGTTTAATCAGAGTCAATTGCGCAGGGGCGTAAGGCAATTATTATTTCTGACATGGAAACAAGTGTCGCATCGCCGATAGCTAAGTATATTTTCGGCGGTGTTAATCCAATCGAAATTGCTTATGCGTGAAACGTGACGCGAAAAAGTGATGCTTTTAATGAGCCGACATTCATGAAGCCTGATGTGGCACAGTTTCATCACCTTACGTAAATTCCCAACGAGATAAACGCGCTTGAATAATTACCCACAATTATTAACTTAATTTTTTAATTCAAAAGTTCCGAAAAACACTACACGTTTTATCTTTTCAAAAAAAAAGAAGACTGATCTTGAATGAATTAGAACTATGTTATTTTGTGTTACAAATTTCCTTTGAATTTTTTGATCATTTTGGAGTTTAACCAGTTGGATGAAATTTAAATTCGAGAATTAGTGAAATGGAGAGTGAAATTAGTTTCAGATCAGATGCGACGCTTGAATTAGTATAAAGATGTGTCCCTACGTGTCAACCATGTTAAACCTTTTTTTCTCGTACACTTCCTTGTTCGATAGAGACTTCTTCCTTACGTTTTTCAACGTACAGTTGTGGTTTCAGAAATGACTCATACTTTTTTATGCTAATTTAATAAAGAGATTCTTTGTAGATCTGAAAATAAGCTTCAACTTTCGATTTCATCTTGATAAAAATAACTTTGCGTGCTATCAGAAAACATTTTAATTTCAGTGACAAAAAGACATATATTTTGTTTATACAATGTTTTTGTTGCAAAATAAGAAAAATATTGAAACGATTTAAAAAACGTTGACAGTTCCTGTGTGGTGATGATTTGGAGGTTTTTTGTTTGTATGGAGTGATATTTACGGAGGCGTATTGGAGCACGAGCCGGGATGTAACGGGAGCCGTTGGGTACGGGCGTGCTTGGGGCTGCGTTCCCACACTTTCCGAAACCCCATTGACGCACCGTAAGAATTCACCCCTATGTGCCGCTACACAAAGCGCCGCTTGAATGCGCGCCGTTTTCTTGCACGATTTCCGCGCATCCAGATGACCCTTTTCTTTTCACAATTTGCTCGCGTTTTTGTCCGCCGATCGTTTTTTCCCTTTCGCCCGATTGACCCGTTCATTGAGCATTATTTCGCGCGAGAAGCACCGGCGCATTCCAATGCCAGCAGGTGATCGCACTTTGACTATATGAGCAAACGAAAGTATCGAGTGTCGATCAAAAACGCTTTCATTGTTTGTAGCGAGAGCTTTTTGCGTAACGTTTGGAATTCCGATGCCAATGCCAACCGCAGGGTTTTCCCTGTTCTCTTTTTTTTGGATTCTTTTTTTTTTTTTTTCGAAATTTGATATTAAAATTTTTTTCTTTTGTAAACCCCTTATCAGTTTTGCATATACCATAGTTTAGAAGTGTTTAAAACATTTGTTATCTGAAAATAATATATTTTATCCTTGGTAAAATTGTTGGTATTTTAGAACGAGTAGGTTTCTAAATCAGACAGAATTATTCTAATCAAATTGCATGGCCTTTTTGATTCAGGCTTATCGTGTACATCATAGGGGTTTGCAATTGAAACGAATTTGCGATCGCCAGAGATTCGAATCTGCTTGTCGCGATTTCGAAAAAAAGTCACTTTCGAACGTGCCAATTTGTAGAAAGGTCTCCACGATATCAAGGCGTTGCCCAAGCACTTAGCACTTGAATTGTGCAATCCTAATTTGCACTTTATTTCAAAGATAAATTGATCAAATAAATTTTAAATAATCGTTACTTCAAAATTTGTTGATGAAAGTATTATTTTATCCATTTTGTTGAATTCATTCGTCAATATTTTTGATATGAAAATATATAAGTTTGGCTTCAAAAAAAATATGGTTTGTTGTCATGATCGTATTCAATTTAGTTCACTTGTTTGGAAACAAAACAACTTTTACAGTCGTTCGCTCAAGTGTCAAGGCTTGTTTTATATAGCAAACCTCCGGGCACAGGTTCTTCGGCTGGCTCGAAAAGTCGAGCCGCGTGCAATACACGTGGCTTGCACGAGATCATCGTGAACATTAGGGGGACACTGAGCGATACCATCGGCTTGGAAAAACGTGCCGTTAATGCCATGCAGATCCTTGACGTATCCCTGACTCGTGTGGCGCCTCACGCCAATAGGTAAATAAGCAAGGATGCTCATCTCGTCTTAAATATAGCCGAAGATTAAAAAACGCATTTATTTCGGATAGAAAAAAAACAACCTCGGATCTTGAGTGTCATTCCGAACTTTCTCACGAGCTAAAATAAAGTCATCTGTTCCATACCGAGAGCTATTTTCAGTGCAGTCATTAAGGTTCGAAGGATTAAATCGAGATATGAATTAGGTGATTTGTTTTTGTGATCAAATTTCAATTCATTTACATTTTTTAAACTTTACATTGACTTGTTTTTGTTTGACACCAAAATTTCATATCAATTCTTAATCAATATTGTAATTAATGATTGTAATTAATCTCAGAAAACAAACAATTGGTTGGACAATCTGATGAGAACTGAATTTTGTTAATGAAATTTTACGTCGTGCAGAAAAAAAAGGGTTGAATCAAGTCGAACGGAAAAATTTGGCAAAATGACGATTCGCACTTATACACCTGAGGTTGCGTGTGACGTGCAATCGAGCGCTTAGGTGGGTGTGCAGATATAAGCGCTGGCGAGACACCAGCAGCTGGTACCAAAATCGTGAGAGACTCGGGCAGATGGTCCGTTCGAGCACGGAATCCGACGCCGTTCTGAGGAAGGAACCACCGAGGTTTCCCACGGACCACGAGACTCATCTGTCCATCCTTACGACACGATGACTGTCTCTTTTCCTGCATGTCTGCACGCGTCCCCTTTCCTCTCCGACCGCCCTGCTCTCCTTCACTTATCGATACTTACTACTGCTAATTTGAGTACACGTGGGTGGCAAACAAAAAGTTGTCGTTTTTTTCATCTCAAAATTAATTCAAATTAACAGCAAAATAATGACAATTTATTTATCATTGTTAGCTTGAAACATTAAATGTTCGCAAAAAAAGTGTACACATTTATATAAATTGTACAAAAACGGTTAAGATGCGTTTTCAAAAAAATGTGCAACAAAAATTTGTAGAAATAAATAACATTTTTGCAAACTAGGGTTGAAATTATAAGAAAAAAAAAGGTTTGGTTTCAATTTTATTTGTACATTCTGCAAGTAAATGAAAAGTGTGTGGTATAATATCTTGTTTTAAAAACTTGTATCGTCTAATTGTAAGATTAATTGGATAGGAACTGCGATTTAATTGCTCGACAAATGACAAAAAGCGTTGCATGGAACCAATTAATCCAACGTCGTTAAGTTGTCGCTAAAACATTTATCGTTGGTAGCATCGATAAATAATGTATTTCGTGCCCGCGTTTCCGCGTATTTTTTCGTCGTCAAGAACTCGCCGCCGAGTCAATTGCAGTGCATCTGAATTAGCACGAGCGCTGATTATATCGCTGGCATATAAAAGACACACCGAGAGGCAAGTCTGATTTATGCCAATAACTCATAACTGCATATCGCCCCGATCCATCGGGTTTTATTCATTTTCATAGATGATTCTCCGATAACCGATACACATAGGCAATGATGCGTGGGCTTCGATACATATTATAAAAAGTGCATTTTTTTTCACTGTTCCCAAGAAAATCAACACCGTGTTTCCGTTCTGGTTTTTGTTATTGATTGGCGATGTAAAGTTAATTATAAGATTTTTCTTTCAATCAAAAATTAATCACTTTTAGATTGTTTCATTAAAATAAAACACGAAAGAGGTTGTTAAAAAAAAAAAAAAATTGCACATTTTTAACAACTCTGTCATTCTTCTTCATTCATCTTGTTTTTAGACTCCGTGCGTCGAAAAGAAAGTTGTTATTTAATTAGGGGAGAGATTTTCTTACGTAAATAATTTTCGAGCAAATTAACTTCTGTTGAACAAAAAACAAGCAAATTTTTATTCAAAAACAGAACAATTTGATGGAAGAAAAAAAACTCACTCGTTTTATGATTATTACGTGACGAGAAGTTGAATGTGACACTACATTTTCCTGACATTTGAGTTTATTTTTCATACCAAATGTAGAACCATTTTAAAATCAATTTTTCAAAAGCCTTTCGCCCAATTTGCATCGTTAATTCAGTATACTCGTTCTTCTTGTTTGCAAATGATCGTTAATTAATTTTATTTACTCAGTGGCAATTAATTTCTCTGGCCAAATGTTTTGATTCCCGCCATTTTTATACAAATTAAATTTCCAATTATGGAATTCAATTTTTTAATGCTCAAATCAACCAAAAGTTGATCGATCATATCATGTATGATTTACTTATTCAAATCTTTCCAAAAGATTAACCGTAACGATTTTTTTCACAAATAAAACACATTTCTATTCCAAAAATAACGAACCGTAAACTGATCGTCTTTATCTATCACTGATTTCTGATCCCCTAAATCAGATTTTCCGCTTGAAAAAAAAAAATCGTCGAAGAACGGTGTAATGAAGTGTAATAAAGCCAAAGTTCTCACAGAGCTTGTTGGGTATCATGAGCCTGTGGATGAAATAAATGATTAAAAAAAAAAAAAAAAAAAAAAAAAAACATCTCATCAAAGAGTCCACACATCTTATCACATCAAATCTTATACAAAACAGATACCCAATACTTTGATATAAGAATCGTTTTCGTCGTTTCTAATCACGATTTTCATGTAATCTATTTAAGCCTAGGTTCTTGTAACAAACAAAATGAATAAATTTGATATCTGATATTTTATAGAATTTATTGCTCTGATATGAAGTATCCATTTTTGCACGTTTTCCAATAGAGAGCTTCTATGTTTCATCTTGTTTGATAAACACATCGGGTGAAATTTCGTAGCAAAATATACGTAACGTCTCGGGTCACGGAAGCTCGTAATAAGTCGTCCCCCCGGCCTGTGTGCTGCACGAGTCCGGATACTCGAAGGATACACATGCTCGATATTCCCATGGATTCTTCCTTGCCTTATGGCTGTCGGTCCAGTCACCGCATCGTCCGTCCTTGTCCCCCTTCTGTCGTGCCTCGACTGTCTCCGTCTCTCTTTCTCCAAACATTAAAAGATTGAGGCCTGATCGTGTGCGGACCACGAGCACGGCGTGCGTAAGCACGCACATGTCCCGAATTCCCACAGTCTCGCTCAGCCACCACCTTGTGAGAGATTCCTTCGCTCGACCTCGCGCCCCTCGACTACAAACTAACCACGTGCAGTCGCGTGCGCGCGCTTTTTTCCCGTGCTAGTACGCATGCGTCGTCGAGGGTTCCCAGCTTTTTTTGCACTACAAATCAAATCATGATCTCATGTATTTTTTCACCTAGTTGCAACTTCTAAGTTATGGATAGGGGACGCTAACAAGTTATTGCAATTGTTTTCACAAAACAAGATCATTGACTTTTGAATATCAAGATTTTTTTATCTCTTTCATTTTATTCAGTCTTTTCTCCAGATTGTTTAAATTAATTATGACAGAATTATAGAATAATTTTTCTGGAATGAGTGAATGTTTTTTTTTTTTTTTTTTTTTTGATAGGGTAGTATTGTTTTCAGATTGACCGAACGTCGTAAACAAAATTTGTGAATGGCCTCTCTCGTGGTATATCGAGTTACTTTGAACGTAAATCTGGGGATGTCCACTCATTAAGCATCTCCTCCTTGGTTAATGAGTATCTCCCACGGAATTACTCGCACAAGTGCCGATCAATGGAAGCAGATGAGGGTGCGTTGTGATGTAACAGCGTACGGCTATTGAGTGTCCAATTCATCGCCTGCATAATTTGCTTCATTTTTCTCATCCTCTCTGTCTTATATGATCGTACGTGCAGAGCACCTGACTTAGTCAAATCTCATGTAACATTAGCTTGCCGAAAATTGTCGCCGAGATTTGTCAGATGTTCGAAAACTAGGTCACAAATTGAGCGGTATGTCTCGCGCCAAAAAACGATTATTTGGGCGCCGCGTGATTCCAACGTGTGTTCGACTAATCGAAGAGAAAAAAATTTGCAGAACCCGCGATGACGAAACTTTCTCTCGTTAGCAGTTGACTTTTAATGAGGTCGTCCGGGGGATTATTTATCGACGAGCGTACAACCCGGTCTGATAACGAGCGTCAATTCGACTTACTTTTTCGATGCGGACATTTAAATTATGCCTTAATTAAAATTCAAATTTGATAGATTTTATGCATCGGGATTGCAATTAACATAAACTGTTGAATCCGTGGCAAAATCATTTGTCGTTCGTCATTGTTTTCTGGCGCTCGACAAAATTGTGGCCAGTCGAAAAACAGGGGCTACCTGTTTTGCGGATCAGTTACATTCAAATTATGCGAGGACGCCTTGCGAACACGTGTACCTCATTTACCCGTCATTATTTTGGTCACGAGATTTCCATGAAGAGGTTGCACAATGGACTCTACATTAATTACGTTTTTTGGTGCACGTGTCTCTCGGTGCGTGGGAAAACTTGTACCTGCCCGCGGGCCTATTATATCCTACCTGTCACGGGAAAATACTTTCGTGCCCGGGACAATGTAATCTCATTCTCTTTTTTTCGACGATCTTTCTATTTCTTCTTCCCCCCCCCCATCCCTCTTCTTCTACGAAGGCGAGTCCGGGTTAACAAATTACTTTGTCAGGAAATTTCGGGGCCGTATCAAATATTTTTCCCACAATTTTGGAGGAGTTATGGTTTTTTAGATTGGGAATATCTTACGAAACGAAACAAAATAAATGACGAAATTTGTATTCGGGTTGCTTTTTTTCGATGAAATTGGGTGTTGTTTTTTAGTGCACAAAGTGAAAATCGAACCGGATGATTGATCAATAAAGTGCTCCCAGGCTTTCATCTTGGGCTCGTCAAGTTGACATTCGTGTGCGACAGTTAAGCGGGTCGTCTGTCGAGCGTGATGCTCGTGAAACGAGAAGGAGCTGTTATTATAACGAGTGGAAAGAGCGCCACGTTCCTTACACGTTCCGTGCACACGCCCGTTTTGTACGCGTATTATAATCACGACGTGACTATACGCCAAGGGTGTGCACACTCAGAAAAGAGATATCATCTGGAAAGGAAGAGACGGAGAAATTGCTCCGGAGGATGAACAATAACGGTCCCTAACGTACAACTTATTAACATTTCGCTTGGCGTGACTCGATAAATCGTCATCAACAGTCATACGCTACAAGGAGTTCATTCAATGCCAATTAATTAATCGGACTCTTATTTTTTGTCGTCCCATTGAAATTTAAATGTCCCCCTCTCTCCCTCCATACATCAAAATAGTTCCAATTTTTCTGTCTCATCCGGTGTTTAATCAAGTTAACTCGACAATAATTTTTAAATTTGCAATTTATGCGCGCGTTATAATCATGTAACTTTCTTGTTTTTCTCTCTTTATTTTACTTTTTCGAAAACAATAAAACACATTTGTTCATTTTCTTTAATTTTTTTTTGCAAAAAAATTGCAAAGCTTCTGAATTGTTTAATTTTGTACTGAGTGTTATGAGAAATAAAATGTTTACAGTATTAACGTTTAAGGTAACGAATTTCTCTATTGCCAAATACGGAAATTGTATATGATTGCGCGAAAGGAAGAAACTGATAGGGCAGTGATATAATGCTTAAGTGTGTTGGAACGAACACGCAAGCATCAGCAAACGACTTAAGTATAAGGCGCAGTCTGTCCTTGTCGAGCGAGCGCCTCAAAGTCCTTCAGGAGAGGTGCATAAGTCCGCATCTGCCTGAGATTCTCACGCGCGACGCATCTGTCTCGAGTTCCCACGCAAAGGAAGGAAGGCATCGGCGAAACTCTTGTCCGCGCGTCATCATCGCCCAGGCGGATCCACGTGTCCATAAAAGAGTGAGCGCATTAAACCCCCTTCCA
The DNA here is from genome assembly GCA_030523145.1 of Trissolcus brochymenae. Classification (NCBI taxonomy): domain Eukaryota; kingdom Metazoa; phylum Arthropoda; class Insecta; order Hymenoptera; family Scelionidae; genus Trissolcus; species Trissolcus brochymenae. The sequence goes on along the minus strand of JAQQRF010000738.1, from coordinate 86,710 downwards.
CTCCTTTCTCAAATTCGGATATTTGCACATGCCGAAACGATCTTGTTATCGCGCCCGCGTGCGATCATTTAAGGCTCATTCAGAATGACAGGCGTTCAGGTGTACGCTACGCGCGTTTTCCATTTGATTTGTATTGGAAATGCGCTTAGCGTACGCCTCGACGCCTGTCATTCTGAATGAGCCTTTAACTGGCCTCAATTAACCTGCTTCATTGACCCCGATGAAGGCCGATGTCTCATTAGTTATTATTTCTTTTAAAGCCGTCACTTTTTGTCAACAACTTTTTTCTATTTTTGCTTCAAATAAAAGGGTTCATTTACTTTACCTAATTCGTTGAGGTTTTGAGGTATAAAAATTGCCTAACTTCTGAGGTGGTTGGACTTTGACGAGTAAACAAAAGTGACTATCAAAAAGTACATAACTTTTTTTCCTTTTCTTATGAAACAAAAATGAAAGAAAAAAATTGTTTGTTTGCATAAGTTAAGATGTTTCTTCAACTTCTGTTGCATTATATATTAGTATAACTTTTGAAATTTACAGCGAGTTCTTGTCGATGTTGCATGAGATTTGTTTTCACGAGCTCATATATATACATAGACAACTTTTTTATGCTCTTGACGTCACACGTTTGATTTGGATTTTTAATGTCTCAAAGTTGGATTTATTAACAAACCAGTCAAATTATTCACGATTCGCAGAAGAGGAAATTCTGTCGATTAGAAAAATTCGTGATGCAAATCTCGGTCTTTGCAGCAACATTTTTTCGGCATGTTAATTCTTTTTTTTTTTTTCTTTTTTCGTTCGTCTCACGATTTCACTACATGCACAATTGACTAAATATATTTTAGATCATCAAATTTCTGAGCAGCAACAAAAGAGAGTTGTTTTGTTTGATGATTCCATCAATTTCTTTACACCTGACATCCCGGTGGGATTATTCTCAGCGATTTGAATAAAACTCACTTGTTGCATCGAACCAGAGATCGGATCAAAACTCTTACATCACGTGTACGAAAAGATGAAAAATAGGCCAACAAGAAGTACTGAAAACATTCGTTAAAAAAGGACGATGACAATCTGAGAGACAACAACTTTAACTACAACATATTTTGCAACGGCAACAATTTTATTGTAAATTTTCACTACGAAAAGAATGTTTCTCATGTTATTATCGTTGTTATTAATCACAAAAAAAAACGAATCTATAAAAGAGGCAATAAAAAATGTTATCATAAAAAAAAGTAAAAACTGAAAAAAGGAACGACAAAAAAAGGGGACGACAAAAAAAAAGAAATGGAGAAATTGTGAAAGAAACAGCGACGAAAATTAGAAGCCATATTCTTCGACAAACACTTGCCTTATCCTCAATAAACATTCCCGTTAGTTTTCTTTAAACCGAAGGGTTGATTATCTTTATGATCGCGCGTTCTGACTGTTTTATCGCTTTATAGTAGCTGCAGGTGTTTCGAGGGGGGCCAGCACTTTTCTCCCCATCTTAACATCACCTCTTCGCTTCTTTATTCGCATCAATCGTGCGTGTCGTGATTCACAAAAATAAGACGATGAAACCGGTAGCCAAAAGGAATTAAGAACGAGTTGTTTATGCGACAGAGTTCGAGAGATGCGTAGGCTTCGACTGCCAAGAGTCGTTATACGGAAAAAACCGTCTTTGCGAATCAGCAAGTCACACACGCGCGTTCCACACGTTCAGTCCAGTGTGATTCACGCATTTCGTCGTGTGGGCTCACTCTTCCTACGAAAAAAAAATTGTTTTGCACGATGCGCAATGCTAATGATGTTTTTTTCCGTTGAAAATGTTTTTTGTGACACGAGGCAAAGTGAACGAGGACGAAAACAAATTAGAAAGAGACGACAAGCATGATTGCAATTATGTTATGTTTGTGAGGTGTCTTTTTTTCAAAATATTTTCAAAGAAGTTGTGGAAAGTTTCAGAATAAACATGGATATAAAAACCAAGTTTTAGATTGTTAACAATTTTGAAAATGGAATTTTTGAAACAAGTGGAATAGACAGTTTTACTTGATTTCGGGTTTTTCTTTGAAGTTTATTCTCATTAAAATGTAAAACATCGTTTAGGCGCGAAAAAGCACAGTAAATTGGTATCGTGGAAGGAATTAAGATCGTGACGAAGAAATGGTCGATTGCGGGGCATAAATCGCACGATTGTTGTTTGTTGTATTCCGAGAAAGGTCAAAATCCTGGAAACTTGACTAGAGCGCTGTGGCTTCCATAGTTGCGCAATGACAAAGATAGTCATCAAGTCGCAGTCGGTGCTCTCAGGACCGATTCGAATATCATTTATCCCGGCCCTTTTTTCTCTACCTAGAGTGACATTTATCGATGTTCAGCAATTCCAAATGATTTGTTTCTAATTATACATTTGTGGGCCGCTATGAATCCAGGGCACTTTTGGGACTTTTCAATATATCTCAAGATGTGAAATATCGGGGCGTAATTGTGGATTTTATAGGTCCGCATCAAAAGTTCAGGTCAGGTGAAATTCAAAGATCAACAGAAAAAAGAATGAATAACCTGCTGAAGAAAGAATTTTTTTTTCTCCTGACCATGATGAATTTCCAGAGTAGGGAGAAAAAAAGTTATTTTTTTTATCTCGACTATTATAAATTAGTTTTTCGTGTGGAGTATACCAATATTGATGATAAGAGAAAGTTTTCAGACACGTGTTGGTATTTTTATTTACGTTTTATGAGAAAACTGAGACGACAGTTTTTTGTCCCTTTTCTCAGTCGCTCATTGAAGGGAAATAAAAAAAGATTCACAGTAGGAAGATCTCAAATGAGGAAGTGTCTGAGCATCCCTAAATGGCAGAGACCTTTTTTTTTTATCTTGAGTGACATTAGACCAATCAGTCATTTCCCTATCACGAACATAAAATATTTTACTGATCGGGTAAAAATGAATATTTTAAAAACAGAAAGTTTTTGCTTGTTATTTAGACAACCATTCGTTACATGAAAACCATCAAAACTGTCCTGAATCAATAAAATTTATTTCTCAAGATGTATACCTGAGGAAATAAAGTAAAACAATCAAATAAAAATACACGTACCAACGGATAAGAATTCAAATTTTTATATCGAGTAAATTATTGATTAAAATCAAATTTCAAAATTTAATTGCAAAGATAAAAAAAAAATTTGTTGAACATTTGAAATGTTCATAAAGTGCAATGAATTACATTATTTCTGATACATAATTTTGTTGTTCATATGAACAAAAAAGAAAACGATGAATAAATAATATGTTTGCTCAATGTAGTTTTGCTTGAACGTATAGATTAAAATCGGTCTGCTTTTCATGTTTGCGTTTAGCAGTGTGGAAAGTCTCTGCAATAGGTTGCATGGAATTAATCGATGGTCTCTTCGCGAATCTCATCTCCCGGCTTCTGGTCATTCCGGTTTCGCTCGCGGATACCCCTACAAGGCGAAAGAAAACGGCTCGAAATCGACGGAAATGCATTTGGAGTGAAAAAAGTGGACATGTAATCGGCGCGGCAGCGCTGCACGTAACGCGTAATGCGTGGTATTAGTACGCGGCATGCGTGCCATCGATGCCGACACTTCCGGTCGTACGTTGCATTTTATGCGGCACCCCAGACTTATGGAATAAAGAAAACGCTAATGACCAGGCTAATCGCGCGACGCACAGTCGCGAATTCCAGCCTGGCCACTGACTTTTGCGCAATTAAACGGACCCGATCATCACTCTCCTTTTAATTGAAAATTTATGCCACGCCGCGGATGATCGCCAAAAGAAATCAAATACCTCCGCGGTTTTTGTTTTTTGTTGCGAGATGAGAGAGAGCAGCTTCATTGCGAAAGAAAATTATACAAACTCGGTGCATTCAATATTCAAGAAGATGAAAAAACATTGTCAGTGCCACCTGGTTGTGGAAGTTGGAACTAACGTGAAGTTAATAAATAACAAAAAGTCCTCGGTGTTTAAAAATTGTCAGGGCGTTTTCATCCAAATCGGGAAATGTTTATGCAATCTCGTAATTTAAAATTCCATCGTTATCTTAATTGCAACTTCCGTCGCCAGGTGGCATCGGCTATACGAGTAGCAAGTTTTTAGTCATTCAATTTTTTTTTGTTTAGAACGTTTTATCTTTGAGTTCGAATGCGCAAAAAACAAAAACAATTTTCATTTAAGAACATGTAAGAAACCTGCCATCAATTTTGAATAGTGCAATTTGGTAAATTGCAGCGGCCAATTTTGCGCAAATCAACGCGAACAAAATGTGAATGATAAAAAAAAGAGGAGCAGCGATTCATTAACATATCGAATGAAAATGGCCTTCCACGCCGAGTGGCATTGTCAGAATAGGAAACAGACGTAATAAAGTCACAATAAAGACTGGCCGACGTGATAAACTATCAAGTACGTGTCTTTCACTGTGCGGCCGATTGAGCGAACGTTTTACAGGCACACGTTGGGCACGAGCACAGCGGCCGCCACGCCAATCAAGCGCCGATCCGCGTTCTCGTATTTAACCGTGGATCGCTCTTTTACGACACGCAAACACACGCGATCCGGTTTTTCACCAACAAAAATGGAACAGAGAAAAACATTCACAAAACGATGTAAATAAATAGTCCAAGTGGAAATCGTGAAATCTTTGAATGCTTTTTGTTATTTATTAACGGATGCTAATCTAATCTGGTTAGACTTCAACCAATCTCATCAAAAACTTCATTTTGAAATAATTTTTAATTAAAATTTATTGACATCGAAACATTTCCAGTCCTTTTTCCAAATTAACATTTTTCATTTTTAATTAATCTTTGTAAAACTAGATACTTTGTAAACTTAATTGCAATATATATATTAACGATTCGAATCAAATATATTATTTCAATAAAAATTGTAAATTGTAAATGAACAAACAAATTAACTGATTTTTCTACTTCGTCAGACAAATCTAATGTAGATTTAAAAGAAATCTTGCACAATTTTTGCAAGTCAGAGTCAAGAGCTTCTTTTTCTGTGCTGAATAACTTGAACCTTAAACTCGTTAAGACAAAATTTTTAGGCATTGCGCCTAATGATTCAATCGTAGGGGATTGTTCAATTATGTTAATGAGCGTGGATGATGGCTATTTGGAAATTATCCGCCCTATGTTTTCGAATGCCCAATGAAGCTCGATTGATCAAGTCTCGCTCGTTACGCAAGAAACAATGAAAAAGCGTTTAACACGTGGAAAATCGGAAGGATCCGTGGGAACGGAGGTTTCTCATTTTTTTTTCGCTTGATTAAAAAAATGTTATCTGGACGATTTTTTCCCATTCCGAAACAGCTCAACAGAAAAAAAACCGAGGAAAAAACAATAGCAAATTCGACGCAGATAATGAAATTACAAAAAAAACTTGATGTTTGTTTTGTACAGATCCGCTATTTTTCTTTGATTGATGGCTTTTCTTATCGGTATAAAGAAATCTTTTTATATCCTTAATTGAAAAAAACCACAAAAATCATTAGAGAATGGAGAGGAGAATAAAAATTCTCATCATCGTTGTGGCAAAAATGAGAAATTAATTTGTTTCCTTTGAGCGGTTGGAAAAAAATGGCCAAACCCCTAATTATATCCGCGCAATCACGGCTGATTTCTCAATTGGATGATGATGTCTGAACGCGAAACAACGTCGACGCATAAATAATTCATCGCCGGGGCGATTATTACGCCGGCGTGCTAATTAATGAGAGGTCTTGCGCCTGATGACTCGATAGATAATCTCAGCGCGAGACATTATTTCGATTTGGCCGCGTCGCGCTGGCGTTTACGTCACTCAAATAACCGCGAGTCATTAGCCATTCAAAACTGACGCTCCTCTCGAGTGCGGTCTATTCGCGCTCGTTGCACGTGTACGCGTGCTCAGTGTCGGATAGACGACAGGGGCCACGTGTCACGACAACACCGCACAAATTAATAACGTTTTCATCTTACCACTATTATTCAAACACGCTAGCATACATTTGTTACTACATTTATTTTTGTCTTTTCAAAACATCAAAAATCCCAACATCATTCTGAGTTATATTTTCGTTTGTTTAATCCATCTCATTCTGAATGAACAACAAATTATTTTTCTCACATTTTGAATGTAAAAATGTACAATAAATGTAAAAATTGTTACAAGTTTTGTATAAATTAAAATAAGTAAAATGAATTCGAATTTTTTTGATCGTTTAACATTCCAAAATGATTAATTCCTGTTATGTAACAAATTAGAAGCTCAAACATCAATAAAAATTAATTGAATTAAAAAAAAAATGAAAAGAATTCTGAGGCAGAAAGGATTGCAGACAATTAAGAATATGAGAGAGAGAGAAAAGTGGGAAAATAATTAAAATGAAATGTAAAATATTTGACATTTGTGGGGACGATTGCTAAACGCTGATGGCTGCGGCACTGTGTCCCATTGGCATGCCTGCACACGAATCGGCATAAATGTTAACACGTTCACACAGACGGTCGGGTCTTGCGTTCGCCTCTCGCGTATGTGTGCGTTGCCGTACACGCGCGCCAAGTCACGTAACGCGACGCGCGAGCTACTCGCTCGTTTAAACACACGTATACAATCGGGACCGTGGGAATGAGCGGACCCCCGGCACGAGCGACAAGATAAGGACGACGCGACGCGGTTCGCGCGCGGAGAGAAAGCGACGCCGATAATTAGACCTAGTCAATTGGCCACTTGTCTTTAAACAAATGCGCCGATTATGCGCAGGAAACGCGCCAATCACGCTAATCACACTGCCACATTTGCATGTCGCCTGCTGCCTCTTTATTATTCACCATTTTTTTCTCTCTTTTATTACTTTTTCATCCGCGTTGCGGTTTCCTTCGTGAAACATTGTGTGCTTATGTGCTGTTCGCTGTTTATTGTTACCATGATTCATCAAATTTTCTCGGTTGCCTTTTATTCTGCAAGCGACAGGTGTTTTAGTAGTTTACAATTGTTTTAACCAAAATTGAGTTTATCATTTGAATGAATTTCGTTACTTATTTATTTGTTGATTTACATTAAAATTATTCACCGCCCGAGTTATTTACAGGTTTTTATAAAGAATGTGTCATGTAATTGCAGTGTTTTCGCCATGCTGATTGATGACTCTGAAGGAAAAGTAGGCTCTATGCAAAAACAATTTTGAAACAAGATTTATCTACAGTTGAGAGTAGATGGTTCTTTTTTTTTTTTTTTTTTTGCAGATAGCTGTTTCGGTTTTTTGCAAAAAAAGTGTAGTTAGCAATTTTTTTGTTGCAAGTAAATTACCTTTGCTGGATTATGTATATTGAGGATGCTATCAAATTGAGGATATGAGATGATAAAAATAAAGGACCGCGGAAACCGTTTCAGCCTACATATAGTTTGATCTGGAAAATGATTATTTTATCGTCCAATACTAATTACAAAAATGAGTTTGCAATTACAGAAGAAATTGTTTTTTGTTGGTCGAGTCGTTGAAGTAAATTGAAATTATCATCCTCTAATAAGTTACTTATTGGCTCTTAAAGATAATTATGTTAAACTGATTAATGGATCATGTTTTCTTAGGAGTATTAGGTTTAAAATATTAGGTAAAATTGCCTCGGGGCCACCCCGAAAAAACAGATTTGTATTTATCTGTGTTCTGTGACATTGCATTGGTCCGACTCAAATATCTTAAGAAAACATCTGAATATAAACTTACACGTCAACATTTCCTCAAAACAATATTTTTCCTCTCGACACTTTTCCAAATCTGTTGTACATATTTCAACGATTTCACGTCCAAACTGGCACACGTGTGGTACTGTGTGCCTAAACAGTGTTTATCTTGTCTCAACTTTTATCACACCTTTAAAACAAACGATTAAGAATACCTTTTATCAATTACTAAAAAGAAATAGTTGTTAGCTTTTCAGACGAAGTTATTTTCCTATTAACATACCAAAGATGTATGGAAAAGTGGAAGTTCAAGTTTCTAATGCAGTTGTGTGTAGCGGGTTGCATGCTTTCAGGATCTAATGCCTTTCTATCGAAACTCAATTTTAAACCAACTCTTCTTGATTGTACACCAACAATTAATAAGTAAACGATTGAACAAAATTAATTAAAGTATAATTTCAAGTGACAGTAGAATCTCGAAAAAAAATTGCAGTAAAATTGATTAGCATTTAACAGAGTGAAAAAAAAAGAAGAAAAAAAAGCGAAATCAATGCACTTGTTCCCACAAAAAACATTGACCTCAGCTCAAGAAGAGCATACTTAATTCACGGCATAAATAATAAGCGAATTAACATAATAGCCGAGTGAAAACGATAACGTTTGCACAAGTGGCGAAGTTGTTTCAGTAATGCAGTCCCACCGCACGCGGAATTACCGTCATTGAATTAACCCCAGGCGCGCGTGACGCCCTTATGATATTCACCCCTCGGGGATATCGTCGAGTTGTAATATTCTATTATTATCAGATATACTTTTTTGTGGACGCGACAGTCTGCACCCGAACACCACCCCACCGTGGAAAATCATTTCAATTCGGCCGCGCAATCCAGGAACATGTGCCTCCACATATGGGAAACACGTGTGAAGGTACTTCCACGCACGCTCCGTTTGTTTAAGTGAATTGCCGCTTTGTCCCGAACGGATCTTGACAGATTTTTGACATTTGCTAATCGATCGATCTGATTTTCATTCTCATTTTAATGCATATTATATGGTCCTCAAATCGTATGAATGAATAAACTTCTATATATTCAAAGAGCTGAACATTTGGTTATTTTTAAAACCTCCAACCAACTTGGATGAACAAAATTTAGATTAGATTTAATTAGACAACACAATTTTTGTAGAGTTTCATAAAAAATGTTAAAATTTTTTTTTTTTCTCAGTCGTAGTGAAATTAAACAGCCCAATATTTGCTATGACATTGTAAAATTGACCTTTTCTTTTCCTCAGCATGAGTCGCATCATTTCGAAATTGAGTTTTGTACCTGTTAGTTATGGTGTGTAGGTCAATAGTTAATTTGATTTCGAAAGTTAGCTGGATCTTATCCTTGATTTTTAAATGACAAATATTGAATTTTTGTTTTTTCGTTTTCATAAATTAACTTTCAAAAATGAACAATTCGAATAACTGAAAACAAGTTATAGATGTCATTGCAATTTCTTATATTATTATTTTTTTCAATTGATTCGAAGTTGAAAGGAATTGAGAATTGATACGACATTATGACGTCAAACGTACTTTCGCTCAAATTGCAAATACAAAATTTCACAACCATAATCATTCGTCCTCATATTTCATACAGCAATAAACATTAACCGAGTATCGTACCTGTTACGATCGCCGGCGCTGCGGGGTATACTTACATGGACTCGATGGTTCTTGGCGCCGAAATCCATCGGATTCCATTCACTTTCTTCCTCTTTTCCCTCATTCTCATCGGTACATAATAATAAAGAAAGTGAAAAGGTTTGAAAAGCTTTTTCTTCCAAACAAGTTCCTCGTTTGAATAGATCCTTTCAACGGTACGCCTCTATTTTGTTTGGAATTCGTCCCTTCATTGATTTCAATCGATTTCCAAACTGTCAGGTGAATTTATCACCGTATTCAAAAGCAATTTAACCAACTTGAAATGAAAATAATCATTTTCCAACTCAAAAGAACAAGTTCAAAATAAAAATTAAATTGATCTCAAAAGATAATTATGTGATAAAAATAATTGTTTGACAAACTTAATGATAGCTTACAAACTAAAAGGGTGATTGGGTTGAATGCACAGACAAGTCAGGTAGATTCATTGTTGTTTTTTTTTTTTATTAACAAATAAAAATTGAAAAATATGTATGATTGAACATAAAACAAGTGGAAGACGTTCGTATCACAACAAATAAATATCGAACTTACAAACTACAAGATAGGTACAGTTATCACAAAACACGCAAGTTGTCGTGTTCGGTTTTGCAGTCGGATCTTCACTCGATCGGTGGTTGGGTCGTCAAATTGATCGAACCCGACCGGGAACTCACAAGGCAGCTATCAGTCTGGCAGTGCAGTTGAAACGCAAAATAAAAACGAGTGATCACAGTTCAGTTTAGAACCTCCATGGAACTGTCAGCAGAGGTAGGTTGTCACGTTGATATCACAGGAACGAGGTGGTGGCTATTGAGGGGCCATGATGATCAGGCGACCTGCATCTCGGGCAGTTGGTGTTGCGAGAAGGCGCGCTCCTTGTAGCAGAAGTCGCGGTCGGTGAGGCTGAGGGTGGTCCAGTAAAAGTCGCCGGCGTGCGTGTGTGCAAAGTGGACGGGCACGTAGTATTGGCCAGGCACAACAGGCACGATGGTCATCTGACCATCGAGGCAGACAGTGATGGCTGCACCCTCATCGGCATCCTTGAGCTCGGCCAGCAGGCGCTGCTCCAGGGCCTCGTTGCAGTTGTTCTGGTTGTCAACCTCCTCGGTGAAGATCTCCACCTGGGGCTGTGGCTTCTGGCTCTTGCGGGCTTTGCGTTGCAGACTCTTGGTCTTGAGCAGTCGCAGGATGGGCTTGAGCATCTTGCTGACCTTGCGGCTCCTTGACTTGGGGCTGCTCTTCGCCGGGACGTTGTTCATGGCGAGGTTGTAGAGGTTTTCGTTCAGCTCGTTCTCGTAGTCGAACACGTGGGTCATGACAGTGGCGGCCATGTTGAATTGTCGATCGGCGAACTGATTAACCGGCACAAACACAATCTCTTTTCTTTGTCGACTCTGAAGTCTTTCTCTCTCTCGAACTTGAATCACGAGGACTGTTCGTTTGCTTTTGGCTCTGGTGCTTTAGCTTGAAGCGCTGCTGAGCGAATGGTTGTCGGAAAGTGCAACCCCGGCGTATATAAAGCCGGCCGGCTCGTCGGGGTAGCTGTGGTGGGGGAGGCAGGTGCACTCTAGCTGTGGGAACTTGGAGAATTCGGAGCTTCCCACGTCGGGGTCCACGCCGACCATCTGCCGTTCGGCCGCTCCTACGACCTAACCCCATCCACCGACACCCTAGTCGCCCCTGCACACCCTCGCATCTATCCGTCTTCGTCTTATCTAGAACCTCTCTCGCTCATCCTAGATCAGAATAACGTTTCCGACCCAAAAGACCCTTCTCTGATTCACATTCGGGGGTTCCTAGGTCTTTTCCCTGCTCGTCTCTGTTTCTTTGATACATGCCAAACAGGATCAGACCTGTTACGCCGAGATCTCGCAGACCCACCACCAATCATCATTCCTTTATCTCCACACGTGGGCAAGGGTTGCTCTGCAATTTCGCCGGCTTCCGTGTTGCCGAATCATGCGCTATCTTTCGTAACCATCGCGCTGGACTTCATTCTCCGAAAGGGTTTCGACTCATTAGAGATGCAAACTTTGATTCCACGCTCTTCCAGATGACCTAATTTTTATCACGTTTAGCAAATTTCTTTTTTTTTTTTTTTTTTTTTTTTTTTTTTTTTTTTTTTTTTTTTTTTTTTTTTTTTTTTTTTTTTTTTTTTTTTTTCAGATAAAAAAAACATAAGGAATAATTAAGCCTTATCGTAACTGCCCTTCTCAAGGAACTTGTTTGATCTCCGCCTATCGAAATTATCCTCTCAAACATCCTTAGATTTAAATCATACGATTCTCTTATCTCCAGTCGAGATCGAATTACTGACCGTCGAAATTTCACCGGTTTTGCACGGTTACTTTTGCTCCAGCCTCAACCCCCCCCCCCCCCCTCCTTTATTCGTTAATATTATCACGCGCTTTATCGACGAGTGTAATCTCGCCTTTTTTACCAACATAATGTTCTCTTTCATGCACGTGTTTTCAGACCAAAAAAAATAAAAGTATAAGCGAGCCCTCTGGAGAGGATCGGATTGCATTAACGCAGAGAGTTCTACTGATTTCTAGACACAGATGACAAAGTCTCCAGTTCCCTCGTGTGTTTCCGTATCACTCGGGTCATAAGATATCTCCAGAGCGCAGGTAGACCTCGATTGTGGTCATTAGATGAATCAGGCACTCCGCATCCCGCCTGCCCCTTGTCCAGGGGGCCAAAAACCGGTCCACATTCGGAACTTTGTGATTAACAGCAGCTTTTTAACGTTTGCCCGCACACGTCTAGTGTTTTTCGAAGGGGGTCCCCCCTTTTTTGAACAAGTGCACCCAGTGCATCTACTGTCTATTTCAACCCTTTTTAGGGGCCCGATCTGGAACTCAACCTGATCATTTTTTTCTTTGTTGTTTGATGGGCTTACAATTTTTTTAATCAATTTGTCAAGTGTACAGCATGGCACAATTGAATTCATTTTGAATAACTTTTCATTGTTCAAAAAAAGAGATATTAATGAAAGTGTGTGTACAGAACAAGAATCTGTTTTAGCTTGAACTAAATGTCAATGTTTGCAGGAGATTTTCCGTGATCCATTTTTAGTATAGAATCTACAAGATAAAATATTTGTGGGAAAAAAAGTTGGTTTTCTTTGCTCTAATGACTTATCCGTCGACTTTTCCAAACGGAAAACGAGATAATTAGTTGATTGTGGTTTTGTTATGTGTGTGAGTTATACACGTCTCGTTGACTTACAGCTTTTTTTTCCCCTCTTCCCTGTTGACATGCCTCGATAAAGTTTACTAAAATTATACCAAAGAGATACCATACTTTCAAGGAGCAAGCTTTAGATAAAATCAAATTCGTCATTTTTTAAATTACAAAATTGACTTATTCAACAACATGTTCGTTTAAGTATCCTTGAATAATAGTTTTTTTTTCTTCTTCTTTTCATTATTTAAACTTTTCTACAGTATTTACAAGTAAAATTTCTACCGTTTTTTTTTATTTTGACTGCAGACACTTGTTCAAACACACTTTAGGTTTAGCTTATAAGAACCATCGTTTGCTTTTCGATTGATCACTCACGCGGAGCCAAATATTTCTAGCCATAAAGTGGCCGATTGAAACGTAATCCTGGCCGACAAATTTAAACAAATCCAGCGGGGCTGTAACGGCACGTTCGAAGCAATTTTTTTGTCGGTCGTTGGGCTATATTGCTTGAGCAAACGATGAGGGGCAAATTTGATGTTAATGCACCTGAACACGCCAAACCCCCGACAGTTTTTCCTTTATTGGGCTCGATGCTATCCCAGTTTTGCTCGTCGTTCTTTTATTTCACAGTCGCCCCCCGACAGGTACTTGCCGATTCAAAATAAATACCAGGATTATTTGTTTTTGCTCGTGCACTAGGGGGCAGGCAAACGTGCCCTGCGTGACGTTCCGTTCAATACTACCTGCAATAACAAGTAATTTCGTCATTGTTCCCAGTCGACATTCGTGATGTCCGGGCGAAATCGTTCGTTAGCGCACAGGTTACCGCGCTATTCAAACCTGGCTTCACGCTTTGTTACAGCTTCGCATGTTTCGCACAAAGTGCATATACACTTGTTGCTGATTCGTTCAAACACGTGCATCTCTTTCAAGACGACTCACGATTTTCATGCCTGAGGTCTGAGAAAACCAAGTGAAAAAACATTGCTTGCCACCAACGTGAATTCAACCTTCAGTCATTTGTATGTAGATGAAAAAAAGGAACGAAAAAAAAAAGTGATTTATTAACGAAGAAAATTGTAAAGATTTTTTGTCCGAATAGTTGATCGTCGTTTGGTACATCTTTATCTGCTATCCAATTGTTGAGAAACTACGAAAACGTGACCACGAATTGAAATCGTTTTCGCCAGCGCTTGTAAAATCTTTCAGCCTTTACGATCATAATACAACTCTTTCGATGCGAGAGAGGATTGCTCGCCTTGGTTTCGGTTTCATTAGCATATAAATAATGCGAACCGAAAAGTATCACGCGAATGTCATAAAAAACTAGGAACAACGTTGAGAGATAGAGAGAGGGGGGAAGAAAAAAGCAAAAAAAAAATGCAGAGGAGAGGATAAATGGAGAATGCTGGGCGAGTTGAAACAGCAGTAGCGACCCCCGGGGCTGTCCGCGCGAGTCCGAACAAGAAGTCCCCTCTGACGTCACCGGCAGGTGCAACCGCAAAAGCCGTGCGTCCTTGTCGGTGCGTCGCTTCGTTCTCTCGTTTGTTCGGCTTTTTGTTCGTCGTGTTTTTTATCTTTCACAGCGTCTCACCCTTTTCCAAGGCGCGCCGAAGGAACACGTGAGCACACGTGCAATCATACCGATTTCGAGATCCGAGATAGGACGTGCGGCGCACACGGGGCCCCGGCATTCGGTTACGCTCGGTTAAGTATTTCTTAAGTATTCCACGACGCCGAGCACCGCGACTAATCGCCGCCTCGATATCTCTGAGATTAAACCTGTCTGTCGGCTCACCGGTGTTACCTTACTGCGATAGATCCCGACGTTCATTCAAATCATACAGACTTGAGTCATCTCGCCTTTTGTTGTCGTGCTTTTTCGCGCTCTACCTCTATTGACTTATGGCGAGGAAAAAGTTGTCCATTATAGGCTCTTAGCTCAAACTTATCTCCACTGACGGACACTTTTTGTTTTTCTTCCAATAACGAAGGATTGCTCTGTAAAGATAAATTAAAATTTATATGCAAAAATGTTAGAATCACAGTTGGCGTGAATTATAATTTTATTCACCAAAACATTGTCGTAAATTTTTATTTAATCCCATGAAAAGTGTGGCGATAAGGAGCACAAAGGGTATACTCCTTTCTAGAATACAGAGCCTATGAGAGGCGAAGGAGAATGTGTTTCTTTTTTTTTTTTCTTCGTTTTTAATCTTTCGGGTCTGAGAAATAGTTGGGCGACTACCGAATTACTGATGGCTTACTAAGACTTATGACACGCGCGCATATAATTCCTCTCTGTCGGTGGGCAGTAGCCTTTTTAGATAAGCATCTCGCCACAATTAGAACCCGAGCTTGTTTCTTTTCCTTTTTTTCCGTCTGGTCGGCGCGCATAAAAACGACAAATTTATCGTCACTGTCTTCTAATATGCTGAATTGCTTCTTTATGGCCGAAGAGCATTGCGCATTTTTGTTTTGCTCTCCGGAGCTCGCACTGACAGCGTGTAATCGCCCCGAATTGCTTTTCAAATTACAGAACAGAGTTACGAAAAAAATATGCTTACCGTTATAATGGTTCGTTTTTGTTCAACATTTTTTGACGAAATGTTAATCAGTTTTTGCCCCTTTTCTTTGTTTCAGAATTCGCATGTTTGTCGAGGAGGACTCTGAAAGGTAAATATGAAGCACTTCATTTTTCTCCCTCTCTTCAACCGTAATAAATTGAACCGGTAAGAAATGAAAATTGAAACGACAAAAAAAATTGATTTCCCAAATTGAGAGAAACAAATATGACATTTCATTTCAGAAGGTTCTCACGATTATAAAAAGCCCATCAAGATCAAAATAATCGTTTTTTCTTTCTTCCCGATCCCATAAATTGATTTCATGTTAATTTGTAACGTTCGGATTGAGCTCGGAAAACTCCGCGTTTCCATAGGAAAATATTTATGTTCCAACAGGTAATCCTTCAAAATTTAGTCACAAATTTCGAAACTAAAAAGGTCGAAAGAAAAATAACGGGCATGATTGATTCTAGAATAATAATCCCCCATGACCGTCATTAATTTTTTCGACCGTAAAGCTCCGAAAATGTAAATAAATGTAAAAAAGTCTCTTTAGAACAAATTGATAAAAATAAAGGGAAAAAAAAAAATTCCACAAGAATAGTTTCCGCACACGTGCGTGCAACTTGAGAAACATGTCCAGTGCTCCGATGGAACAACATCATCAGAATGTTCGAAAGGGGAACGAGATACATAAAGGGCAAAAAAAAGTAACCGAAAATCGGAAGAAAGCTCTCCTCTCACGCGTTTTCACATGAGTGGCCACACGTTTTCCGTAACGTCTTTCAACCCGAGGTCCGAGAGCTGGACCCCTTTCTTTGTTGCACGGAAGCAGGATTATCGGCGCATAAAAGTCTATTGAAAGGGGGACGATTTTTTGATATATTCCGAATCACGAAAAAGCGCCTCGAATAGAGGAATTTCTTTTGCTAATTCAAAATGTTTGATGCATATCTTATGCGCTCCGCGGCAGGGTTCCTGTGCGGGGGACTGAATCGAGGATAACCCCCTCGCAGGTGAGCACCTGTCGATGACGAAGTATTGGGTTATGTGTGGCGGACCGAAAGAGTGCGATTCAGGTAAAAAGGGTCAAGCGACACAAAGACCCTTCCGTCAACGCAATCGGAGACGTTGTATTACCTCAAAATGTATGCCAAAAGACT
This sequence comes from Trissolcus brochymenae, assembly GCA_030523145.1. Classification (NCBI taxonomy): domain Eukaryota; kingdom Metazoa; phylum Arthropoda; class Insecta; order Hymenoptera; family Scelionidae; genus Trissolcus; species Trissolcus brochymenae. Next base: position 70,406 of record JAQQRF010000738.1, on the reverse strand, counting down.
CTTGGCCCCCTTTTTTTTTCTCGAGTTCCGAAAGCTTCGACAAAGATGATGCCATATTTGTGTATTTATAAGAGCAAAGGATGGTTCGATGGAAGCATCGCGGGATTCGCATCTGCCTGAGCCCTTTATTCCACACCAACCAGCTGCTTTTTTTGTTCATATCACTCTTTCGTGTCGCCAACATATTGTTCGCTCTGTGATATCGCGTTATAACTGTTTATTTAATTGGCATTGTTTTTGCGTGCGGCACCACACACTTGTCGCTGCTCGCCATTGTTTGGCTTTCAATGCGGATGTTGCCTTCAACCCTTTCGCAGGTGAATCCCATTTCATCGAAACCCCTTTCCTTTTCTTCCGCTATCTTTTGTTCGACGCTGCGCTTAGGTTCAACCCGTTCGCTCGTATATGATCAATGAGCAATTGTGTTCCGCAGGTAAAGGGTTGCTTTCTGGGTTACCGGAACATGAATTCATGTGTCGCGATTATACCGTTTTGACCGACAAACGTACGGAACTCAAGGATGCACTCGTGTTTTAATCAAAGGACCATTGGATTCAGCAGGTTCATAATTGGACCACTATACTTTATGAATTATTCAGTTGATCATATTTTTATTATTTTTTATTGACGAATTGCAAAATTGTCAGTCCGAATGATTGATTCGAATTTGATACATTTTTTAATTTTATGCAAAGCAATTTTAAGTTTTAATAATTTGAAGCTAACCAGTTTGAAATTGAATAAAATCTATTTGTTAGAAATAAATCTTGGAGTAAACCCTTCTGAAGAAAGGCAGGACGACAAAAAAAATTCAGGTCAGGAGAACGCATTATGCGCTGATTTTCCGATATTTCCTTTCGCATAGAAAAAAAAAACTTCGAGTAAGATTCCCTGCTGGTTGTAACCCGAACGCTTTTCAAAGAGGTGTGTGCGCGCTCAAGATTATACAATTCGCTTTGTTCTATCCCTACCTTTTATGAGTCTTGCCTCTTTAGAAATACATAGTCTTCGAGGATAAAATTACAAAAGTGCTTTTGTCGTCAAAACAACCGTTCCATCATAACCCGCTCTACAAAATAGATTGAAACTGCACTTTCAAGTTGCTGTTATTCAATTTCTGGAGATCTTTTAAATTGCAATCTTACGGTCATGAACAAAGGAAAATGAAGAAGATAAAGAAAAAAGAAAACTTTTTTTTCTTTTATTTGATCTATTTTTCATATTTTAACATTTTGTATTGAACTTGAACAATTTTTTGTTCACTTTTAATCCGAAATGAATGAATCGAAAGTGCGAGCTTCTGTTCATTGGTCAAAGAAAACAAAATTTTCACGCTCGAAAAACGCAAAACGCGATTACAGTTGCGTCAGCCACGTTTCGTTTGCCTGCGAAAAAAAAATAAATAAACGTAATATATCTTGAGGGGACAGACGGAAGAATCGGCAGATTACGTTTGTATCAAAATTGAACAGTGTTAACATAACAAAAGGTGCGATATGAATGGTGTAGGAGGTAGTGATTCTTTGGGCCATCTTTAAACGGCTCTGCACGTTCGAACGCGTTTCTTTTACGCGCACGGGTCCCTTTTTTTACGGATTACACGCAGTTGACGTAACTCAAGAGCCACGTCTTGCAAGTTCGAACAGGCACTTTTCGTTTTGTTTGCTCCAGTTTTAGCTCCAAACACGTTTGAACATGCTTTTCCACGAAGGTCGCTTGATGCAATATAAGACGCGGTTCTTCAACCTGCACTCACTATAAAAAGTTCACTTTCGATCACGTTACATGCAAAAACATCAATTACGAAAATATTTTTTCATCGTTTAAAATGATAAATAATGAGTTTTCTTTAAATCATGTTCTTTAGAGCAAAAGAATAACACACTCTACTGGAGAACGCGAATCTTCTCATCAAAAAAATCCAAAATTAAATTTTTATTCATTTGAAAACCGATTTTTTAGCAAAAACTTTGAAAAACGATATTTCTTTTCTTAAACTTGACACGGTTTTGTAGCAAAGAAAGTGGACAAAAACTGACCAAGTTGACCCTATCCTAAATCCGAAATATCATGCAGACTCAGGTTCCGGATTGGGAACAAAAGGTAACCGGACGTCGAGGAAGTATAGTTTACGGGATTTCCATTTGTCAAATTGGCCCGGTGCATTTCATCTTCCTGGTTCCTCTTTTTTTGCCTTTGTTGTCGGATGGCTCCGTGCTGACTTATTTTCGCTACTCTGTATCACGGATATTGTACGTCAAGGTGTGAAATTGATAAGTAAACACAACACAACTTTTGTTCGCTTTTGGGAGATTGGATAAGTTCATCAATCTTCGAATTATCTCGGGTAATTTATAAAATTAAAAGCAATAAAAAGCATACATTTTTTTTATTTTCTTAATAAGAATGTGTTTTTCTTATAATCGAAAACAAGAAATATCGACTGACCACCACTAACTCGTCTGTTTAATGTCGGGTCATGTTTCGCGTCCAACTTTTCTCGAAGAAAATCAAATGTTGGAAGGAAGTATAGATTACAGTTTTATGAAAATACTGGACCCGATGATAGTTTATAGGGGTATCCGTTTACATCCTTATATTAATACTTGGGTCGTCCAAATAAATCGTAACACTACACTCGCTCGTCCGTTAAATATTTGGGACACAACGAAAAGCCTCGGCTGAAAAATGTGGATCGCCTCATGTGCGCGATCAAATATTCATGATCTCTCATAATTTATTCCAAATCTCTCTTTATCGTCGATTCATCTCTCCGGGTCTCGAGATTTTATCACAACTCTATAGCCGTATTTACGCGATCGTAAATCAGTCGAACATTTTCTAATAATAAAAAAAAAAAAAAAAAAAAAAATACAACTCACATAAAAAAGAAACGATAAAAAAGGGACCGAACTTATTAATCATGATTATACACTTGTGACGTAAAAAAGGGGTACGTAGACTTTGCCAAGTAGTTGAACAAACTCTAGCAACATAATTGTTAGCAATGAAGTTGTGTGGATTTTGATTGAATGTTGTGTCGCAGGTTTTAAGCTGTGTGCGGAGGGCCCAAAATTGTGGATACATCGGTTGCGAGTCGAGGTGCAATTCGGGACCGTCATTACGGGTCTAAACAAACATTCGAATTGAAAGAGCGAGGTAACGTGAAAGGCGGTGGGGGATTTGTGCTTGTGTAAACAAAATCGATTCAAAATTCATTCACCAGGGCAAGGCTCTCATTGAAACTCGCAGAACCGTGAACCTGGCCCCGGGCACGGATCCTTTCTTAAAGGATTATCGTTATAAATTATTATATATTTCCTGTCCTCCTCCTCGCAATCTCTCTGTACTTTCTTTCTTTTCAGCGGACCCACATTTTTTGCCTCTCCCCCTATCCTGTCTCTATTTCTTTTGCTTGGGCCTTTTTTTTTCTCTCTTCGGTGACCGGTAGCAGCTTACAGATTTCTATCGCGGGATTAGGCCGAGCGTGTCATCGGGGTATCCTGTCCGTTCGTATCTTTTTAGAACTCGCGCGCCTGGACGTTAAAAAGATTTACGGAAAAGAAACGATCGCGACGTATCGCGATTTTTTGTATCGTAAAGGCATTTTTTATGCCTTTGTGCTGCGAGGCCTTTTATGGCTACCAGTTCAACGAGTTTTGCGGTCCGCAGTTTTTCGGGGGAGATCGATTATGCGCAACGAGATTTATGGCACGGCCTCCTCGCATTCTCAAATTCGATTTAGACGAACGTTAGGTGTGATGGATGGATGGGTGTTGTTTCTTTCACTTTGATAGCGAGTCTGAAGGCGGCTTTCAAGAGGTTCGTTAATCGTTATTTGAGTGATGACGAGGACGACCGAATGTAAATAAGAAAAGGATAATGCCTCAGTTTATTTGGATGGGACAGTTTGAAAAAAAAGTGCACTTTGGCTCCACTCAGTCGTTTGCTTAAAAAGATTTAATTAAGAGGGTGTTTACGTTGCAGGATTATAGGTCGAGAGCATAAAACCAAAAAATAAACGATGATTTGTTGAATAAATTCTACTTGGGATTAACATTTTCAACATGTCGATGAGCCGGTTTTATTTATTTTTTGTATGTAACTCCAAGGATCTAGTGCCGAATAAAATTTTTATTCAAATATTGTCAAAATGAAGTGGATCTTAGAATGACAAAAAATAATAATACAATACAGCTGCTTAATATCCAATCGACGAGTGAAAGTTCTAAAACAATTTTCTTACACAGAGTTTGTAAAAAAAATGAAAATTTTATGTCAAAAAATGATTATCTCTAAGGAAGATCAAAATTTCAAAACTGTTGAAGAAAATCAGAAACAAAACAAGACGAATAACATCGGTTTATAAAAGGCGATCTCGTGCTGATAGTCCTTTCATTAATTAGGTGCCAATTTTGACTTAGGTTCCAACAGAGTTCTTATCATACCAGCGATCTTACCGTAAAACAATAAACATATTGTCCTCGATCAATCACAATAAGAAAAATTTTGAGAAACATACATCTCCCTGAACATTTCACTCATTAAACTGGACTCGAATTTTCCTTCCCCATTTTTTATACAAATGACCCAGAGTCGAACAATAACTCAGACCTGTCAAACAGCGCTCACTTATCTCATCTTTGGTCAAACAGTTTCAAATTTGTCGAAGGCAGAAAAGACGCCTAATTAAAAAGTGAGGGCTTAGAGTTATAACGAGTAGAAATTTGGTGAACGACAAAATAGAAAGCGAAACTATTTGCAGTTAGAATAAGGGAGATAAAAAGAGGCTCTAAAGTGTGTATGATTGTGTGTGTGTGTGTGTGTGTGTGTGTGTGTGTGTGTGTTGTGTGTGTGTGTGTGTGTGTGTGTGTGTGTGTGTGTGTGTGTGTGTGTGTGAGAGAGAGAGAGAGAGAGAGAGAGAGAGAGAGAGAGAGAGAGAGAGAGAGAAAAAGAAAGAAAGAAAAAAAAATTGACCGCTCGGACCTCTGACTTACGCCGAGCGTGCACGTGTTCGATTCACCTAGGCATCCCTGGGGCTCGCTCTTTATTCTCGCTTGTGGAATTCTGGTCCCTCGTTTGGTCCCTTTTGGCTCGCCGCTCCGCCCACAAGAAATCCCGCAACGCCGCGACAAAGACGCTCGATATACGAGGTCCCTTAAAAAGCGACGCATCCCTCGTCAGGATTATTATTGTCGCCCCGTTAGAAGTCATTATTGTCGCCCATTTCTTTCGACCGGCGGTGGTTATTATGCTCATATATGGTCCTCACCAAGAAAGGATATCGGACGTTCTCGAGAGCTAAGAAAGGCCGAAAAAAAAGTTATTCGATGGCCCCGCCGAATACGCCAATGACAAGGGGGCTGCGCGCAGGCGTTACGGAGGCCGAACAACACTTGGACCAACAACTATTTATTTCGCTTTTCCACTTCACTTATTTTTCATAGTGACTGGGCCGCATTTTCAATAATAAATATCGCACAGCAAAGTTGGGCGACAAAAATCAAGCTTTAGAATTGCAAAGCGACGTTAAATCATCTTCTGGAGGGAACTCTGTCATTTTCGAAATGTCACATTTATTTTTTACTTCTTTTTTTTCATTAACATTCTTTTTTAAATATATTCTTATTTTTAAAGCATGAAACAATTTATAACATCTTTCGATTGAAATAATAAAATGAAGAATCTGTCAATTGTGTGTCAAAAAAATCTGTCATTTTTTTGAAACTAATATAATTTTTTTAAAATTGTTATTGAAAAAGAAGCTGGTTCTTTAGACAATTTGTTAGCTACGCTAGGCGTAGACGAAACCAATTGTGATTTCGCACGGATAGAAACTTTGACGTTTGACCATTCATAAAACAAAAGTTGCCGAGTGACAGGAGACAACAGTTTTTGTGATCAGTGACATTGCACCTGCCTGGTTAGTGCTATATTGTCCGAAATACTATTAGTAAAGGCCTGATCCCAAAAACAATACAGTGTCTCTTTCAAATTTGAAAATAATGACATCAACCGTCATCAATATCTTTCTTTTTTCCAGAGGCAAACATACAAAAGCTCAAAAAAGCAAAACAAAAAGGAAACAAAAAAAGGAAAAACAAAAAGTCGTTCATAAAAAATGAAAGAAAAAACGTGAAACATTTTTTTATCCTCCAGGAAAAAGAATTCAAATATTTATCTTTTGTACAAAAGATACTCCCCCCGACATTTTTTATGCATTAGAAAGTGATTTTTTTGAAGAAGAAACGAATCTCCCAGGGAGAAGAAGTTATAAAAAAGCTGTAAGCATAATTTCTCAATTTTCATTTGCGTATGCAAGCGAACGCCTAAAATTAGTATGCTAGTCATTTGTTCATCCCGACAAAGTCGATTTGGGGGAGGTGTTAACTGAATTTAAAAGTAACACAGTAACCCGTAATTATGAAATAAATGAAAAGCAAGGCGTGAAAAATTGAGCCGAATAGATCCTTATTGTTACTCGCGAAGACATTGAAAGAAAGACTTAGGTGGTCTTTATGCCCAACGGATCCTTTTCTTTTATAACGCCGTAGGAAAAAACGGCGTGCAAAATGTTGAAAAACTTTTTTCAAGGACTTTATTGTTTGATGAAAAGCGCCCACTTTTGTTGAATACGCAGCAAGAAATTAGAAAATTTTTACAATTCAAAGTACCGTTTAGAAACAATAGAGGGGGCGTTGTTTTCGTCAAAAATCAAAATTTAAAATCATGAAAATGGTATTTTAGACGAAATTAAATGGAATTATATAAAAACTTATACGAGCAGATGACTCGACATTTTTCTTCCGCATTTGAGAGCAGGATACAAGCGAAACACGTGTGCGTTCAAATGTTATCGTCTTTTTATGCCACCTCGGGTATTAAATCCACATTTAAAAATGCCTTTTATTGGTTGTTATGTCATTTTTACATTACATTTCCTCTGTGATGTCGCACGTGTGCAAAAATTTGTATAACACATCCGCCTCAGTGTTTCTTATTTTTTCTCAGCTCTCAAACATTTTTTTCCACTGCACTTCCGTTTCTTCCATTTGTTTGTGACAAAAAAAAACTGGATTGTATCAATTTTCGACAATTAAAAAAAAACCCAAAATCGTGAAAACAAAACCAGTGCGACAATTAATAAAACGCTCCTTAACTTTCAACAAATTAATGACGTATTTTTACACGACCCAAGCTATAAATTACCCCGAATTCAAGATATCAATCATACGCCTATCTCCGTCTCTTTCGTATATTGTTATTATCGTGACTTTTTACGGGTTATAGGCTATCATTAAAAACACGTGAGCAGTGGTTACGTAACATGGATAAAATTTCGAGGGGCCCGTTTGTAAGCGTCAAATTCTCCTCGTCCGTCTAATCTCTCCTAGACGGCTATCTCAGCCTCTTTATCTCGTTTTTTTTTAGTTTCGTTTTTTCCCCGCTCATCCTCTGGGCATATCTCATTGGACCCTTCGCGGCCATTAGAACACGTGCACCATCGTAACAAGTGCCCCGTCAACTTTGGAAGTGCCACGAAAAAAAAAAAGAAAAAAAAAACATAAAATATCGTTCCGAAGGATGAAGCGAGACGAAAGCGAAGGAAAAAAAATTGAGAGCCTCGGCTCGTCATTTATACCGCTTCCTGAAAACGGCTTAGCTTTCTCCACCCAAAATCGCACGACAAAAAGTTTGCGTTATGTAATAACCCCAGCATCTGGAAGGGGAGACTTTATTGCTCCTTTTTTAAAGAGGTATAGTTTCGTTTTTTTTTTTCTTGTCGATATGGGATTTTGGTGATTTCGGTTGAGATTACAAGTGAACAAAAAAAGTGTGCTTGATTCGAGCCGAAATTCGTCGGAGTCGATTTAAGAATGGCTTTTTATTGGCTGGATTTTGATTTGATTTCTTGAACAGAATTTGCAAATCCCAAGGAAAGACGCGCAATTTTGGTTTGGAAAATTGTGGATTTGTCTTTGTCTCTACGCAAAATTATGGAGACGTAAATTTTTATCACTCTATTGTGTTAGATTTGGTTCAATGCGCTTGGGGCCAGACATGCCAGACAATGATGCAATAAAAATTCTGCGCTTGTGGAGTTATCTGCATTTAACGATGGTAAAGCGAATGCTACACAATATAATGTCATAAATTTTGTACCTTTTTGTTTTCAACCACAAGCACTCAGACGCCTTTTTGCTACTTTTCATATTGCTGATTTAATTTTGCTTTCCTAAAAGCAACAATCTTAACTATAAATTTCAAAGAATTAATTTATCGAAATGAAAACATAAAGCATCAGATATAATAATAAAAAATAATCTCAACTATATAAATGGCACAACCACTGTTTTGATCTCTGACTTTTGTCACCTGATGTAAATAATTCTCATTACAGTCATATATTCAAGTTAAAATGTCTCTTAAACGGCGCATCGAAAATAACAAACTAAGCAACTCCGACTGAATTGAACGTTAACAAGCGATCAAATGCGTAAAGTGAGTATCGCGTAACGCCAATCGTACATTGAATTCGTCGCCGGATACGGGTCTAATGGGCGCAATGTAAGTTGTAGGAGCGAAGCTGGTCGCGTGATTGTCCACGACTTTCGTTCTAGGACGAAACGGTTTTCCACGATTCGTTGTGCGCAATTGGTCGCGCTTGCCAGGCTGATTTATGGGGGCGCATTGTTCGCGGCCGCAGAGGTGTCATATAATGGACACACACGGCACCGGTGGCGCGCGATCCAAAGAGACCACCCGTTCCGGCGAATTAGCGCGGCTCCTCGGCACTTTTTGTCGCGCGAGTTTTTCCCGCATCTTACAACACGGGGACTTAACTCGCCGTGACGCGGGGGAGCCAAATTCGGCCCCTTTTTCTTTTCACCTTTTCTTTCTCTCGATTTCGTCCGACGACGTCCTTTTTGTGCCCGCGATCAGCCATTATTTGTAAAAAGACGACGTCGGCCTCGATGTTCGCTTCTTTACGAGCAAAGGCTTCTTATGTAGATGGTCATGGCCAATGCAATTCGTTTGACAACGGACGCGCTTTGATGCACCGGGACCGCCACTCAATGCCCCTCACAATAACCAGGGATAATTCTTTTGCCACGATGGTTCCGCGTTAATTGAATGCGACGCCGGTTAATCGACGGTTTTGATCAGGAAACGTGCTTGCGGCCACGCAAAAGTGCATGTCGCCTGCTGATTAGGACGTTTTTGACAATAAGCCTTTTGGTTGCCTCTGTGTGTCAATGGGCTTGTACTTTTTTTTTTTTATTTCAACTGTGTGCTTGGTTATTAATGATTTTGGGTATGACGTTGAGTAAAAAAAGTTGGTGCGTGAATGATGTACAAGTTGACAATTGGAGACAACAGTGGGAAACCATGGATGACTTAAAAATTTTCAAATTACAACTTTTATCCAGTGTAAAATTTTTACATATCATGTTGTATTTATTGATATTGTATGTTTTATTATTATTATTTTTTTTTTTTTTTATTCTTAAGATAAGTTTGAAATTGATTGTACGGGGCTTTTTTTATCTGAAAGAATAATGATGGATAGCTTTGGAAGGGCTGTACAAAATTATGTGTCGTCTAAAGTAATGAAAATGTCTTGCAATCATCAATGTGAAAAATGATTTGAATTAAATTCTACCGTTTCTTAAGCATTGAAAACGATTTTCATTTGTTAGAATTTTTTCCTTCACACTTGTTACAAATTTTATTTTTATTCATTTGTTAAATTATTTCGAAAGTTTTTTTTTCATATCCAAATCAAATTGGGTGTCCATTATCGATGAACCATTTATTATGAAATTCGTCACAAACCAAGAAAATGTTGCAAAGAAAAGAGGGTGTAGAAAGTTTTCAAAATTAAATCAAAATGAAATTAGTTTAGTACTTTGTATAAAAAAAATTGTTTCTTTTTATATTGTGCAATTTTTTAAAATCCAAGAAAATTAAATTTTAAAATAAAATCGAAATAAAATTTAAAACAATATTCAAACAATAAACAACTTTTTGAAAATTTTTAATTATGATATCTGTATTATTGGTGAGAGAAAATTGAAAGTTTGAAAAACTCGAAAGGAATCAACGAACCTCTCAAAATCTCATATTGAAAAACATGATTTTGATCTGTCAAAGTTGGCCCAATGCAGACAAATATTTGTATCACAAGTCCGAATCGATAATTACGCATTATTAGCAACCATCGAAGCATCGCTGCGTGGCCATTGAAAGTTGAATGGCCTCGTAGCGCGTTTTCATCTATTTATACAACATATTTTCTCAATTGAAAACTCGCTATAAAAAAAGCAGCCCTAAGAAATTCATCGAACAATTCGACGCGAAATTCGAGAATGCGCTTTCATTGCGGAGAGCCCCCACCGGCTTTTATTCGATCATTGTGCTTGGCCGTCGATGTTATTTTTTTTCACTCGCTCGTCTTGCAAGGCCCCGATTGATCTCGCAACATCTTCAGCCCTGCGCCGTAAACGACAACTAAATCCGGGACCGGCTCATTAAGAATCTCCAGCGATGCGTTAAACGTGCACCTATAAGCAATCCTTGTTGTCGCAAGTCTTTTGAGACGCTTACAAAACTCGAGCCTCTAATCGGGTCGATCTAAATTCGCGACGTGTCTCGCATTCGACTGAGACGTGGAATTACGAGGTTGAAATTGCTCGCATCGGCGCACTTTCGCTCCCCTTTTTATTCCTTATTCAAACTTTGCCTGATGCGTTACGTAGTTTACTTTTGGAATCGCGGATCATCCTGCCGAGTGCAACAACTTGTGGATTAGCCTCGCCTTTAACAACTCTTTTATGCTTCTTATAAGACCGTAATTTCAAAAGAAATCTAATTTCATGTAATGTAGTTTCCTTCGACGTTTCAACGAAAAAACATTCCCGTTTATATTTTGTTTAAAAATTAAATAAATGGTTATAGAAAAAAAATAAGGTGCAACAACAAAATAAAAGTAATATTTGTCATCGTTTGATTTGGTAATCAAATTGTCATGTTGACAAAACTACATCTAAGAGACGATTAATAAAGCTCGAAGACTGACAACCTCTTGGAGTTCAGGGGCTTAATGTCAATGACAGAAAAAGCTTAGCACCCCTACAAACACTGACATTATTTCCTTGGTTAAATTTTTTTTAGTCATTGAAAATCAAAATATGTAGAACACTAAAAATAAAAACGATTTCCAAACAATTGTATCGATTAATCACCATAATAAGAACATTTCTACTTGTAAAATAGACATAAAGGAATAGTTATTTTGAACTTGCTTTTTAGTTTCAGAAATATAAAGAAATTAATCAAAATGATCGATTTTTGATCATTGATAGTTAAATTCTCAAATACTGCAAATGAAATTGTAATTGATAAAAAAAAAAAAAAAAATTATACAAAATTTTATATTATCGAAAAGTAAATAGAAAGTAGTGTCATAAAGATAACATAATAATTAAGAAAAAAAAAACTTGCAGCAGGTTAACAAAAAAGTAACATTCTTGAAAGGGAAAGTGAAATAAAAAATTCTTACTTTTATTTAAAGCCACTTTTTCAGACACAAAAACGAAATGTTGACACGCGCAAGGTGTCTATACCTGTTATGACAAACGGTCTGTGAAATATGACGAAAACAACAGAGTTCTAGACACTTAAATGTAAAACAATCGCGCTGAAAAGATGCCAACAGACGATTAATCAGCCGAGACAATATCCCAATTCTTTGGAATATCTTTCCAATTAATTAAAAACCAAGGAGTCTACACCAAAGTCATTTATTTTACAAATCTTTTTTTTCTAAATTAGAATTAAAAAAATGTTCATTCATTTATTTTCAACAGAAATCAGATTTAAAAATTTGAAAATGATCAATTTCAAAATGTCGAAAGTGCCAGATTTTCAATCTTGCTTGTTTCCGGTATGTACAATCTGTTTCTCCTGAAATTAGTTGACGCTTTTCTAATCGTGTCTTATGTTACAAGACACGAGCGCAACCCGTAAATTAGGTGAGCATTTCAATGCCAATTATAATACTGTACGCTCTTAAGGGCGGGGTAGTGAAATTCCGTCCTTAGAATCTAATGAAAGCAAAATAAAAGATGGAGAATGACAACAAAGAAAAAGAAAGGTCTGACCTGTGGGCAATCTAATTACCGATTGCATGCAGGTGTTTCGTAGTTATTTAATATCAGATTTTTGCGATCTCTCTGTTGTTTTGTAACGTCGGGACAATGGAGGATCCATCACAATTAAAAGGAACGCGATGATCATTTTTCTTGCAGACCATTATGAAGCTAAAGATTCGTTTATTTATTCTCCCAGTGTAAATTATGTTCAATAATGTTTTCTTATCTTGTATTTATTTGTTTCAATAAAACAGATGGTTGATTAATTTTTTTCTCCGTCTTTTGTTGTGTGTTTTAAATGAAAAAAAAAAAAAAAGAAATGCAAATCAGAGAAAAAAATCATTTCAGGCAAAGATTATTGATTTTTTTCCAGCAAGGCAATTAAATAACAAACTCGAGAATGCAAATTTGAAAAAATTAATGGATTCAGCAATTAATTAAGTTGTTTATTTATCGACAAGTTCGGCTCTGTTGGGATAAGCCAAAACAAGCGCGAGAGTGTGCAGCATGACAAAAAAAAAGAAACCTCAAGCAGAATTTCACGCCGAGAGTGACGAAGCTTGAGTATAATGTTGAAATAAAAAAGTGCGGCGCGCATTCAATGGCCTACCGTGTTGAGAAGCATTCAAGGCGGCGTGTTTACCGTCGCACTTCAGATAAATCACGAGGCGTTAACGCCGGTCCAATCTCGCGTTAAAATAATTCAGCCGTGTGGTGTGGTTTGGCGGCTCGACGAAAGAGGACATCGCTGAGCACTTTGTGCGCTCAATTATTTGGCTCCTGTGCGGATCGAACTAAGAGCTGCGTGAAATACTTGGCAAACACAATTTTTCCGAGCACACCTCGGGCCTCATGAAAAAATAAACACAACTTTTATGGAGGCATCGCAGCGAAAAATCCCGAGCCGCCAACGAGCCATGTAATCAAGGATTAGACGGTGCTGGATTTATTATGATGTCACACATCTGAAAACAGAAAATTACAAAATAAACACTTTTCAACATAATTATTTATTTAAAACAAACAAATAAAATTTTAACTAATTGGGAAAAAAGTTCTCTGGAAAAAAAGTATTTTCAAAATTCTGTTCCAATAATAATCGTTTGCAATGAAAAAATGTGACTTTGGAAAACGAACTACTCCAAAATCTTGAACTTTAGAAATAAAACCCAAACAAAAAACATTCCGAATTTGCGAACAATAAATTTCTTTTTTCCATCGATCACCATAAAGCTTGATATTTAAATAAAGTCACATCTCAAAGTGAATTGTATGAACGAGAAAATGGCAACAAAGTCAGAGCGCAAGATATCTCCACCCCTCGGATATTGAACTTTGTCAAGATCAGCCGTGATTTCTCGTAAGAATATTGTTCGGACATGCTTTTCTTCCGCGAGGACATCCGTAGAAAAGGCGTTCGCCATTATTGGCTGCAAAATAGGGCCACGGCTCCCGTGGCGTTCCGAGACACACCCCCAGCATCATCTCGACAAAGGCGGCCGTGCGATGTCATACATTAGCACGGATATTCATTGCAAGGGCTGCAATGCAGTTGGGGCGTTGTTGAAAGCCATACGTGCCGGCTAAAATGGTGCTATTTTCGGTCAGGAAAGTGAGCTCGTTTTTCACGCTCATGATTATTTAATGTGAAGAGTAATTTATTTAGAATTTTAAGAATGAGTTCTTTTGAAAAAAAAAAAATTAGTAAATCGTGACTGAAGTTAAAATTGAAAAACATGTTTACAATGCACAAGATGTAAAAGTAATGATAAAAAATAATCATTCCAGGCTGAAGTATAAGTTTGGTATCCTTTGATGAGGGATTGGAATAAATGACTGTCTTGGAGTGCACGTGTGCATGTAAAACGGTAGGCGAGGTTAGCCGGTGACAAAAAAAAACATAAAGTCAATAAAACTTAATTTCCGAATCTGCTCGACATAAAGCAGGTCTGGGTGTAGCTATTCCGAAACCAAGGACACGAATTAATGCAGATGTCGTTCGACGATACGATGTCACGTGTCGTCGGAAACACGGGCGCTTATAATAATTCGAACGCATTCGATACGCTCACTTGATGAACAGCTCGAAACACTGTTTTTTCAACACCAAATCCGCTTGTCTACTGGGCGATACGGACTTTTTCATCATGACTTGAGTGAAATATACTGCCTATAATGGGCGTACTGTAAATTAATATGTTACAGAAATTAGATGCAAATAGTTCATCTGAAAAAAAAAAGAAACGACATTTTAAAACTTGACTCTCATTTTTTTGACTACTTTTTATTAATATAAATATTTAAAAAAAATTGTGCACATTTTAATTTAATCTTACATTAAATTAATAAATTTGATTAATGAACAAAAAATAGAGTATAACTATAGAGTAGAAATGTGAGAAAGAAATAATAAAAATAAAATTATTGAACAAGTTTAATTTTTTGTGATCTTTAGATTTCCAACTTTTTTTTGTTAACGGATGTTATTATTTATTTATATTCTTTTGATGTAAAAAACATGAAAATTCACCAGTGAATGACCAAATCAATGAAGTTGATTATTTTTAATTGAATAATAAAAACTTCGTATGGTAAATATATAATTTTTGTATGAAAAATATAGTTTAGGATGTCACCTGAGTCTAAAACGGTTTTGTATACTTATTGTAACAGCCTGCTGTAACATCATGTAAATAACAGAGCCCTAACAATAATTTTGGAAGCTGGACAATCGTGTTGGTAACGCAAGAATAAGAAACGGGCCATGATATGTTTCAGGATTTTGTGACTTGGCAAAAATAAAAACGTGACACTTTATGGCTGTAGCGCATGTACGGGGTGGTGTGTTGTACAATGGCGCAAATTAACGAAACCGAGCAACCCCCGGGGCTTGGCTTGAAAGGACGACGTGGCCAGCGTCGTCACAAAGATGTTGCCAGTGACAAAAATATTTAACAACAGTCGGCTTTGTTGCGCCTTTGCTCGGACTTTTCGCGCCGTCGAGCCCCATTGTCCGGCGGTCTTTGGCCCTGTGCATCATTTGGCCCGGATCTCTTTCGACAACTGCCTCCATTTTTTTTCTCCCATTACGGATACGTTTTATTCGATTGTTCAATCAATGCGGGGACTTACTCGGATTCAGCAGATTAGGTTGTCGCAGTGCCTCGCAGCGGGTGAAGACCAACAAAAAAAGTCGCAGATAAAAAGCCAGCGAAGAAGAATAACGATTGGTCGACAAAATTGTGATGTAGATATACTTTATGAAGCAATTCAAATTATGAATTTGTTTTTTGGAAATCAATTCAATAGACATTTTAATCCTCAAAATTTACAAGTTCTTTAAATTAAATTCTGAAATTGTCTTTTCGATTCAAGAAATGCAAATGAATTTTGTCAGTCAACAAACAATATTCTTGAATGTGATTTACAAACGTTGTTTTTTATATCCCAGCTTTTTATTTATTAGAATATGATTTTGAATTTATAGATCAATTGGAAAATTAATGACTCGTTTTAGGTAAAAGGAAATGATATATATTATTGGTTCTGTTTACCGATCCAATGAAACATCAAACAGTAAAAAAAAAAAAAAAATGAAATTCAATACACATGTTTATTTTCGTTTTTTTTCTATGTGTTTGAAAAAATAAATGATGAAAATTGTTGCACCTGAACATTCTTCGACGGTTAGTAATTATTATGACTGAGACGATTTTGCATGTCGTCGAACAATGACGGAATACCTGCTGTTGACTCAACGATACAAAAACCGCACTTCGTACTAATGGCACGCATCTGCGACAACATGCACACCGCTGCTATTGACTCCGGTATTTTCTCGGCCTTGTAAAATCAAAGCCGGATTTAGCCCATTTGCTATTTTTTGGTTGGATAATTATTGAATTTCTACAAATATCAAAAAAGACCTTCGGTTTTTGAAATTGTTTGTGCAAAAACAGTTGATACATTTGTGTCGAATATCTCAATATAATACATTATTAACAAGGCGACAAGTCTAAAACCACATATGACAGCCGCATATTGTAAACCATCTTTATGCGCACATTTTTTTAATGTAAAAGGCAATTTTGCTTTTTTGTTATGGACATATTTTTTATGTTAAAATACGGATAATCACGTCTGGATCGGCACAGGGAGCTGAAGAATTCATCCGATCGTTTCAAGGTAATCGGATTATTACACTTTTTAACGCGAATGAGGAATCTTGCCCTTGTGTTTTTAATAGACCTGTCTTATTAGATCGAAAGTTCAAGCGTTGCGAATTGCAAAAATCGATGTTTTATCATAAATGAAATGCAAAAAGAGTTAATTATCAAAGGAAAAAATAAAAAATGACCGAACAAAGAATAATGAGATTGAATAAAATACCCACGTTGTCGTATATTTTTCTCTTCACTTTCAAAAATCTATGATTAATCAGTTAAATACGTCTTATTGATGCGAATAAAAAAAGTTCAACCATTTTACAATGCCACACTTTTTTAATAGAAACGTCACGCTTGGCTGATATTCTGGCACTTAATTATTTATTATCGTGGGGTGTTCAGGGCCGCGTCGTGTCAGAAAATTTTGACTTAAGGATGATGGGTGTCTTTTGTGGGCGTCTCACCTATTGTGATCTCGGTAGGACTGACAACTATTTCGCCCGTGAACACGTGTAGGCTAAAAATCTATTTAACGACTTTTCCCTGGCCCAAAGTGATCTCGAATAATGCGAAAGTCGACGCTTCTCCGCTGGATGCCCCTTTCGGGCGCTATCGCCCCCCTTTTTTTAGAACCAAGACAATTTTTCTTGGACAAAGTATCGCGCTGGGAGATGTGTGCACACAATTCCTGCCTCGTTTGTCGAATGTTTGGTAACAGATGAAACAGATGTTTTCGCGTATGACAATATAAAGCCTCGGAGTTATTGGACGCGTCCGAATTTCGAACTTTTCTTGATTGTCAAAGTTATTTTATTCGAGGGTGAGATGATGTTTCATTGTAATGTATATCAAGGAAAGTAGAATAGACTTTTGGTTTTATGATAATTTTGAGCTCAAAGAGAAATCATTGACGACACAGTGTCATTTACCTTGATCTTTGTGTCTGCTATTTTTATTATTTCATATTCAAGAGGGGTTCCATTTCGAATTTAAATAAAATAATTTTTTCCATTTTTCTTGAATAATTTTTTATTTAGATTGTTGAAATAAATATTCATTTTATGCCTCGGTGCACTGTGTTAAAATTGAAAAATAACAGGAAATTACTTTGACCATTTCACACGTGACTTTTGAAAAAAAAAATCTATTTTGTATTCATTTTGTGTGAAAATTCATAAAGAAAAGTATATCTGAATTTTCATTTATTGACAATGCAATAACGTTGAAACCTATGTAAATAATAGTTTTGGACGCAAACTGTTGTAATAGTCACATCATCCATATATCAAGGGCTTAATGTCAATTTTAGGCTAAAGGAGGCAAAATTATTGTAGGCAGCGAGGAACATCTCAAAATGTTTTGAATTGTGAGAGAGAGGTGTGAGTTGTTTTGTCACGAAAATCGGTGGAAATATTTGATTGTGTGTTTTCAATGAGAAGGCCGTTGGGGAAAATTCGTAACGATCTCTTCTGACGCAGTTGAAATGTCATCCCCTTTGAACATTTATATTGACAATTCAAAAGTTTTCCAAAGAGAAATGAGTGTCATTTTGTTGAAAATGCTCGAAAAAATTTTCATTCAATTCATCGGACGCCCATATTTCTCGTGAACAAAAATTTTTTGGTCACTGAATCAACATTGAGGAAGATATCATGTAAACTGTAAAACCTCATCGGTATTTGCCCAAGCATCATCACGAAACATTTTTATATAAAATATTCTGTTTACAAAGGTGTAGGAGACGAAATCTGACGATTGGATCTTAGATTTCACGAAAAAATGACACAATATAAGAAAAACTCCACAAAACCCTCAAAACATTTGTCCGGCTCGGTGCGCATCGCGAGCGTTATAAATCAACTCGCATCTCGACGGAAACACGACACCGGATGGGAGATCGCAGATTCTCAAGACGTTTCTGTAAATTTTTTGGCCCCGAACGAACGAAGAAAGCGAAGACGTTCTCGACGCTGGATAGAAAAGTATTGTTGCACGCTTCCTGTCCGGCGCATAGGTGTCCATTCAGAGGCTAAATTTCTATGCCATATAATACGCCATAAAAAATGTACCAATGGGTGCATTTTTTGTGATTCTCAGAGTACAGGCCACTGAAGTCCATTATTGCCTCGACAATGTCTTCGCCTTGGCGGAGGCCTCCCAGATCGAAAATTCGCCGTCGTTTAGATTGGAATAAACGCGCACTTAATCCGCAACTGCTCGACCATTATCCTTATTTTCAATTAATATTCATCTTCCGACTCAAAATTATGCTAAATCGTCTGATTATGCGTACGATCAGCTCGGGAGTCCTCGGCAAATATGGAAATATATGTTCTTCCTTGGTGGTACGATTCTTAAAGGGTATATTCCAAAAATTATGGCCCTCTTGATATCCCCTATTTATGAATTACCTGTTCATATTCTCGAAGGGAACAGGAGAGCACGAAAAAAATGCATAAAAAGTGCGAGTCCACGACGAGAATCGAAAAAATACCATAAAAAGTCACAAATAATGCACCTGCGCACAGGTTCGCGTACTCGCAATAAAAAAAAAACGTTCCTGCACTTCTGATCCTGCGAGGCGCTTTTTTATAGTCCTTTTTTTAAGGATATCATTTTCGTTCCCACGAAACTCGGAGGAATTTTTTTTTAGTGCAAGTTTATATAAAAAAGAGAGCATCAAATGGTGCTAATTCTTATTCACTTTTTTTTTTTTTTTTTTCTGACAAATATCGTTTGCTTCAAATTTGTTTTTTTATTTGAGTTCTTTTGGGTTTGATTTTATGTCGACGCACTTTTCGTTTCCGCTTTTTCGGTTACTTTACGGGTTTTCGGCAGACCTCAAATGTGTCGTCTTAGCGGAAGGATCTTGGCTATTAATAGCACTTAACAGCGAGCCTGGAGGCGTGGATCTGTTGAGTTCTAAGGAACCAGGATACGTGACATTTATCCTTGTTTTGTACAACAGAAGGTTCATTTATCAGTCATTAGAACACGAGCCTGATGGCGTAGTTCCTAAAATATTGCTGTTTTACGATCCAGACTTTCCTATTTTGATTCTAATAATCTCGAGATGATTATTCACGTTTCATTTTCAAAGCCAAGTGTTCAACACTCCTATTCATATGGATTTAACTGCTGATTGGACAGTATCAAATCCGAGCGCAGGAAATGATTCTGACAGTTCAGATGTTCCATTGCGTTTTCCATTCAGAGATAATTGGCTCCAAAGATGCTGTAAATTTGATCTATAGTATTTGTAAATGAGGTTTTTTGTACGAATAAAAGGTGATTTGGCTACTTTGGAATTTTATGGTTGATTTAGGTTTCCCAGCCCTAAGGTGTGAGAGTAATTAAGCCACCATTTTTTATGAATCATAAAAAAATGAAACCTTTTGTTCATTTCTAGAAATTCACGAAAGATGTTTGGTCGTTGCAAATCCGGATCTCATTGTGTTCCATTTTTTATGTTTATGAAACATAAGGTTTCCAGTTTTTATCATCTAGAAGCGTCATCAGGTTTAACAAAAAAAAAAAAAAAAAAAAAATGAACGAATTTTTCAAATTGTCAATCAACTGTTCAGCAATTCAGTAGAACAATTTGTTTGATTATTTTTAAAAATATTTGAAAAATACGAGACATACAAAAATAGTCAACGCGGTGACACAGACGACAATCAATCTTCATAAAATTTGTAGATATAGGAAATGAACGACGAGTGTGTGAGTTTAAAATCTTGGTGTGTCAAAGGTTAAGTAGAATCGGATAACGCACCATTAGTTTCGGTCCTATCACCGGGAACGCCATCACGAAACTTGTAGCGCTCGCGAAATCTGAGATCCTGTAAAAATGCGTCGCATTAACAAATGTTTTCGACGACCTTTCCAAATATATCTCCATGAAAACGAGTCAAGCTTGGCCCTCGTATGATGCCTCCTTAAACACGCACAAGTGTCCGCAGGCTCGTGCATTTCTCTACGAGGGTAAAACTGTCGTTTCGGTTTTCAAACCACGTGTGGATCTCGTGTTACATTTTTTTCTGTCCTTTTTTTTTTTCAAATCGCCTAATCATGTCTCTTGCTGTGTAAATTGTATGATAAATTTTGTCACCAAAGCCCCCCGAATATTTGGACACCGTTGAATCATATTATCAGATATAAATATATACACTCATGTTTACGCTCGTTTATAAATCAATTTGAGACAATTTTAATCGTGATGATAAAAAAAATGAAGACTATTTGTGAAATCAGACGGGAAAGAAAATTGTTTGTTACGGAAATGATTAAATGAAAATGTTATTGAGGATGAAGGTATAAAGGCTGATGCCGAATTGTACCGAAAATTGTGCTCGAAGGTGATCAAACATCACGATATAGCACACTCCAAAAAGGACTCACGATTGTGTTTGGTCGGATCATTTTTCACCTTTTTTCACTGTGGATAATTGTAGTAAATTAGTTTTCGTAAAAAGCAGTTTGCCCGTGCATTTGAAATAAAATAGATCGTCGGATAAGTTTCAATATGTTATAGTCGGCGACGGTCTATTATCCACTTAGTATGGCTTTCATTGGCCGTCCTCTGGGTTTTTATAGCAGATCTTTGTCCGTGTTCAAATTTACGATTTCGCCGTGCACGTGTGCACAAAAGATCAGCTCAGCTACTCAAAAGCACTCGGGCCTTATTGCCACCACTGTACCCGAGTGTCAGGGATGGTTGTGAGGGTTGCCATAAAAAGGGCCTGACCTACGTCACGCTCGAGCGATCGCTCTCCTAAAACTTAAAAGAAAGTATCGGGTACGAAGATTGCTCGACGCGTAAGACTGTTCCTTTTCATCCGCGCTACTTATAATACACTCAAAAAAATGTATTGCCCAATTTTGACAATCATCCTCCTACAATATCTATTGTCTATTTCATACAATGAGAACTTTTTTTTCAATTCCAATCCAAAGTGGATTTCTGTTTGGAATTATTTCAACTGATGATCATAAAAACTATTCCATTGCGTAAGAAAATTTTGTATTAGTAATTTTTTTATATTTATATCTAAATGTAATTTTGATTTTTTTAAAAATGAAATCAAAACGTTTCTTTTAAGCTCATAAAATTGAATACAAATGTCAAATTGTTCATTTGAATATAAACAAAAGTCTCATAAATTTGGCCCTAATGCGGCTAATTATATATTTTCATTATCCTCACACCCTTGAAATACCAGAATCCTGACTTTATTATTCAAAACACCCATTCACAGAATAACCATAAAGAGGAAATTATTTCCACCGCTTGCAGTTATATTGTAAAGTAAAACTTTCGCAGACGTTCACGCCTGAGGTCTTTTATTTTTGATGAAAAATCTGACCACTTTTCAATGACCATCACTAATGTCTTTGGTGCGCTACAACTATAAGTTACGTCACTGCATATTCTTTTGTGCTTTTGTTTGCTTCAGAGCATGCCGAAACAATAATCAGCTGTTAAAACTACCAAACCTCATTTTATTCATACAAACTGACACCAACACTTGGGACGATAAATCTGTCACATTGATTTCAACTGAGAAACAGTAGTTCCGGTTTATTCGGTTCTGTTCAAAAACTTGAAAGTTGGTAAAAGACAAAGATTGAACAAATAAAGCATCGGTTATAGACAGACAAATAAATCTCAATTCTCACCACGACTTTTACCTTTACAAAACAAAAAAATCAAATTATGTGAAAAATATTTGTTCTATTATTCTTTAAAACAAGAAACGGAAATAATGATAGTTGTTTGTTTAATTTTTGCTTTCAGTTTGTACGTGTTAATGTTATGGAAGGTGAAAAAAAAATTTTGCCAGAACAAAAGTAGGATTTCGTTTAGTCAGCTGTTACTCATTTTATGAGTCAAGCGAAACACAAATTTGACGTGCAAGATTGACTTAAATATGTCTATTATCGGTTTTGAATAATCCAGCCAAGCACCTGGCAATCGACTTCATTCTGCGCCGAGCAGTCGCTTTTATTTCGATCGAATCGTCCAAATTTACAGTGAAAAAGCCCGCGGCACTTCTTTTCAAAACCGTTTTGGCTTTTGAATTCGTCAACCGAGGCGACGGCGAATCCTCGAGTTAATTTCTTTCAGAGCTAAATGCCGTCAAATAACACAATAATTGTGACCGCTCAAAGTCGAAAAGATACATTTTAACGAAATTTGTCCCCCGGCAACTTTAAGATTTCACATATTTTTGATCCTCTCTTGCTTTTTACACGCTCGTGCTTTATGGCAAATCTATATACTTCACAACTCACAATGATTTCTGTTAACGTCACGGCTCGCCATTGTGATTTATTTTTTATTTGGATCGTTATTTTATTATGTCTACTGAAATTTCGAGTCGCGCAAATTTGCCTTTCTGTTCACCGTAAAAGTTGTCACTTATCGAACAGCTGCTTCTTTTTCGTTTCTTTTTAACGTCAGCAACTTCTATTTTGTAATTGAACCTATTATTCAAGCAAGATTTCAACGATCTACAAAATAGAGCTTGTTTTTCTTACCGTACATGTTATTCTGGACATTTCATAGCTGTGTGTCATAAAGTTTTCTGAAATTCGTTTTAGGTACTAAAGTGTTAAAAGAAGAAAAAAGAACAATAAAAGCAGCGATATTTATATTGTTATCTTAAATTGTTTATCATAATAAAATGTCAAATTATTCTTTTGTTAGTTTTGAATTTTTTTTAAGTTTGATGTAAAACCTTGTTGTTTTACTTTTGATAAAAACATGATTAAGATCAAAAACATATTTTTGCAAAATCACACCTGGGCCGTCACGTAGAGAAAAAAAGAATCCAATTACTGAAGCCTTTTTAGGGTTCTCCCTGTCGGTCAGCGTAGCGACATCATAATCGTAAATATCTCGCTAATTAAGTAAATCTGAGATAAAGGTATACGTTGCGCAACATTGTGAGCATTCAACAAGTCCCGTGTTATTCTAATGAATCTGGATGGTGGATAGCTACTTTTTTGAGTGTCACACAATGCCAAAGTGCGTCTTTTGTAGCAAATAAGTCGAAATAACTCGAAAATCACTCCATAATACTATGCTGCCTGAGCAAAGCCCTTTAGAGACTTTGAGGCGTCCGAGCTGTTTGAAAACCTGCTCGAGCGTATTCCTCAACCGTAATCAAACTCACTGAACAACAGATCCCAAATAAAGAAATGTTTGACGCTTCGGATACCTTTTATGTCACATTGCAATTTTCGGCCCTGGAATGCCTTTATTTCTGTAACACCTGGATAACTGCCTTTGCTAATGTATTGCAAATCGTGCCGCAAATTGTATATAAAAATGTTCCAATCCAAATTTGTCCTGTAATGTTTAGTTATAATCTGTTATTATGTTTGTTGGCTCCCCGACTCTGTCTCTACACTGTAAAAACCTTTCGAAATCATTAAAAACTTTTTTTTTTCATCTTGTAGAATTATGTGGTTTTTTCAAGTTTCAATTTAATGATATGTTAACATCAAGGTTTACCCATGATGGGGTTTGAAATATTTGACAATAGTGTCCAAAGTTTCCATAACGAAACACGATACGAGTATTCTCGACTGTGAATAAAAAGCGAAATAAAAAAGATTCGGTAAGCCGCGATTGAGTGGGATTCACCACGAAGGATTTCTTAAAGATATGGGACTAAGGAGTTTTTCTTCAAGCTTGACTGGTCTGTGGTGTTGTATTGCGGATTTTGTGTGCTTACTATTAAGCGACTTCAACACGTGTGCTAAGTGTACCTTTAACAGAAAGGATCGGATTAATCATAAGAAAGCATAAAGTATATATATATTTTTGATTATATGAAATGAGGGATATCGTATGGATCACCATTGTGCATAATGAAATATAATGAAAATGGTTTGAACAATTTTGCAAACATTTAAAGTTTCACTATGATTGTTTAAATTTATACTTGATGTATAAATTAATTTATGTTCGTACTCCGTATTACGTGTGATTATACGTAAATATTTTTTTGGAATTTAAATGAAATTAAAAATCAAAAAAAAACAATTTGAATTGAAAATACATTCATACAAAGTGTATTGCAATTAAAATTAAATTCTTTACATCTAACAAAATAAATGTATATGCATTTATTCATTTATTTTTATTAAAATATATGTCAATTGTTACGAGTATATCTTTAACTTACCAATTATTAAACTACGCCATCTATGATATAAAGCTTTAAATATCACGCTATGAGGGTTGACAATTTTTTTGGTAGATGGGGCAACGACCCTTCAGTTATGAGACTTTAATGCTTCAGTCATTGTTATGAAATATTAAATTATTGTCAAATTAATAAAAAAAGTACCTAAATTATATACATAAGAGCATAATGGAATTGCGAATGAATGTTGTTTTTTTTTGTTATTATTTTTGTTTGTATTCAAATTCAGTGAGCATAAATATCATTGCAAATACAGTTATAACCGCTATCATTGAAATTGAAATAATTATTGATTGGATCTTCTTCGAAATGACTATAATGAGCAGAAAACTTAATGGCAGAATTACCAAATATTCTCATTAAGCTAAATCTAATATGAATTATTTCAGAAAAGGTTTTAAATTTTAAATCATGCAGAGTGCCTTGCATCATAAATTTTAAATAATATATTCAATATTGAAAAAAAAAATGAATGAAACGTTCGCAATATACAATTAAAAATTTATATATTTATTTTTTAGATTGGGCAATAGTAAGATTTATATCAAGTATAGTTGTTTTACATTTCATTGTTTAACAGTAATAAGGGTAGTGAGAAATTAATACAATTGTTCAGTTTTCTTTTATTTTTTTATTATTACTCAAAGTGCAATGAATACAATAATACATAAATATACAATAAAAAGCACACAAAGCCGATATATGTTGTATTGGATCATGCTGTCCAATGAAAAATACACACGCAAAAAAATGAAAATTTAAAAGACGAAAAAAGCACATCTAAAAAGTACAAATGATATTAAACAATAAGCAATTGGGAAAAAACGTCAAAAAAGCAAACGAAGAAAAACAAGATTTCAGCTATAACGTCGACCTGACCGATCGCACATAATCATGATCGACGACCGAAACAATCTACGTATCACAAAAAAACGCTCGAGCTGTGTAATTCCGCTTAAACTAAACTATTGAATCTTATAATAGTTTCCGGAAGTTTGCGAATTTGAGTTGTCCGAAAGCAAAAACTTTTACAATCGTAGATCACAGTTTAGTATCTATCATTATTTTTTACACTTTTATATAATTGCACTGTTCTGGAAGACATGTGATACAATATTGCATTTTATCCCGTAGCACATAAACTTTTTTCCAATTTTATTTATTTAATTTCTTTGTAAAGTCTATTGTTCCTCTCCTTAAATCAATTTTCGCAATATCACATTTATGGTTTATCACAAATTTTTTATAGTATATATAATGTTTTTATTGTATAGTCTACATATATTTTATAAAAAACGATTTAGTCCTCATATCTTTATCATTAATAATGAAAAATATAGTTGGAGTTAGAATTATAAAAAATAACTCAAAAATATCATTTTTAATATAATAAACGAAATATGAAAACCAGATTGATAAAACTTATACATTTGGCAATAAAACATTAAAAGAATCAATAATTTAACAATATAATATTTGTTCGAAATAATAAAATATGAACTCTGTAAAAAATAAAATATAAAACCATGTAAAAAAATAATTCCTTTAAAGAACAAAATTTGTCAACACACAATAGAAAAATAGAAAATTTCATTATGAAAAATAAACAATCCAAATCAAATAAAAAAATTCAGTAAAAATATGATTCCAAATTTTATAATAATGCAAAAAAAGTTATAAACATTGTAATAAAATTGAAAAAAGTAACTATTTGTAAAAATTAACAATTCGTAGATTTAGAAAATAAAATTTGTTAGAAAAAATACATTTTTTTTTATAAAAATAGATAACTGGTACTAAAATAATGTCGGAAAAGTTAACGTCCGTTGAAAATAAATTTATAGAATATATTTTGCGAATAAAATTTATAAATATATAATTTATATCAAAATTAAATTTTGCATGAAGTTTATATGTTCATGTGATAACAAAATTTATAAAAATTTAAAGCACAAAACTTATATATATTTATGTATATAAATTGAAAAATATTTATTGATAAAAATGTTATTTGAATGTTGTTCATTATATGAATTGTCGAAATTGGACTAAATCGTTTTTACCTTTAATATTAGATCACAGTATAATCGCTGGACATCCTTAAATCTAATATCACAGTTTTATCAGATGAGATCACAGTTTGAAAATGTTACTTATTCTGTCTGAAGATAATAAAATCTATGCGCGCTACTGAAACTAATCATAAGATTTTCTATAGAATTGTCTCTTTAAATTTATCACAGAAACGCATGTTATATAATATGCACTGGGCGGCCCATTATTCGAACAACGTTCGAACTCCGTTTATAGCAATAAAATTAATTCTCTAGGCTAATTGAAACGCAAACTCAAAATTCTAAATTCACTTTCTTATCACAATCAAACTTCTAATTAATGTTAATTCATATAAACGAAAAATTAAATCATAATTGAGCAAATTGACAATTGTGCGATCGTAAAGTAACTACGTGTAGGAGAAAAAAAAATTATATATGGAGTAAATAAGTGTTGATTAGAAGTGGCTGCTATGGGGAATCAAATGATATAACTGCCATGAGAAGAAGCTATGAGAAATTCATATGCCGTGATCGACGTATGTATGCGACTGTTGTCGCAAAATAGTTAAGCCCATTAAAGCTCAAACCAGAAGTATCTTATTCCAACAATGTGAAATGTAATATGAATCTATACATATCACGTTATTGTTAGTTTGTAATTACAATTATAGTAACCTGGCGGCAGGATGATTAGTGGAGCTCCTTATAAGACTGCATAAGGTGATAGAAGATTGCTTCAGTCTGGATCTGATGTTATCCCAGGTCATCACTGATGACCCGACGGCCTTTGACCCAAACAATTGCGGGGTCAAGGCAGATCTCCATGTTCCTGGTTCAAAGTGTTGTCCCGAAATGACGTGTCGTCCAACTCGTAGGGTCCAAAACCAGCCAGATGTCAGAGGTCGAAGATCACTCAGCCAATGCGGAAATGAATTGCTTGCAGTAGATTTATGTGTGCTTGGTTGCTCTTTTGGATGGAATGATGTGTAGATATGAGGTTCAGACACTGGACACTGGGACGCGACTTCGAATGAGCGCTTACCAGGAGTGGGTGTGATTGAGTGTACCATGGGATGAGACCCCGGGCCTTATATAGCTTGGCGGTAACGCATGCGCGGCGCGCACGATAGCGCCAGACGCGCGCAGGTAGCCAAGACACTCACCTATACACGCGTGCACGTAACGCCAGGAGCAACGCCGTACATATCTCAATGACCCTGAAACTTGTTAAGTACATTCATGTAACGCAACGTATTAAATCCAATTCACCATAGGTGCACGTGTGCGCAAATACGTAAACTCTTTGAATTTGCAAAGCCCTTAGACAATTTTTCACGTCATTTCAATGACAAAGGCAAACGCACGAAACTAAAAGGATCATCATTTTACAAATGAATGGATTGCTAAAGTGCATTTTAATAGTCTATGGTCAAATTTCATTATCAATGAATTAATTCAACGTTCTCTTTGTCAACCGAAAATGATATTTTTTTATTACATTCGCCCTAACAAAGCGTTGCAATTTGGTCTATTACGATAACACGACTTATTCATATGGGATTGGATATTTATGACGCTATATTAATCATTTAAATTTTTTCTTTTTCAAACGTTGCAATTAATTGTCGTTCCTGGCTGTTAAACATTTTTTAATCATGAGTATAAGAGTTGGGATGGGTACCTTTTGTTCAAAGTATCGTTAGTTTATAATCGAGATTTTTTTCAATTTTTTATCTATATATATATACTAGCCTCAATAAAAAAACGCAACACTTTACATATATTTTTTATGGGAGGTGTTGCGTTTTTTATTTGGATCAGTGTATTAAATTTGTGTACCATGAAATTATACACTTAAATTCAATTATTTTGGAATATTTAGTACTATTAAAAAATATGTTTATTTTTACGTCAAAGCGTATAATAGAACACCTCGTAGAAACCTCATAGATTTACAATTCTGCAATAAAAAGCATTGTATGAGATAATTATATTTACGATTTTTATCCTTAGTGATATATTTTGTAAAAATGTTCTTGTTTTGATGGAGCACCATCTTTTATTTAACAAACTAAACAGATTTATTTTCAGGATTAAGTTTTATATTAAACAAGAGGTTAAACTATATTTTATTCGCATATACAAAAATACATATTACCATGTTTTGATCGACTTTTCTGTACACGGCGAAATTTCGTTCGACAATATTCCTAAATTATAAATCTTTTCAGATCAAAAAGCAATAGTGACAATAAATTTATTGTATCATTAGCTTATTATATAAATACAAATTATTATTATTACAAATTAATTTTTCTTGCTTCACACTTGCGAATATCCATAGTAAAAAAGTTTATACGTAAATATGTGTGCAAGCACATTAATACACGTAAAATGTTACACTATCACTTTTACGCATACATTTGCATGTCCGTTAAATGAATGACACTTTTGCTTAGGTATCGATTTAGTTATATTATATAAATATGAATTAATTAACTGATTTGAATTAATTTTGTTGCGTAGGGACATCTAGTTAGGGTTAATCAGCTAAAATTCAGGTTAATATCGAATTTATTAACAACAAATTGAGAGTGAGCCACACGTACAGAATTATACAAGTAACTTTAATTTTGCATGCATGTATTGTATGACATTTTTCTTGTAAAAAACGCGAAGAAAAATATTGTTGATTATTTAAAATTGCAGGTATGAATTTTGAATATCCTTTTGACAATCCAATAGGGGACTAATTGATTAATCAAAAAATTGATTTTGCATGCTTTTTCTGTGTATACTGACATATTGAAACAACAAACTGAATTTACGCGCTAATCATGGTTTATACGTGGTGCCAAATTCCAATCATATGTAAAACTTGGATTATTATATCAGAGCCGCAGTGTTTACGTTTTCAAAATATCGCGATTGTATTCACGAATTGTGGAACGGTTTTATGACATCAGACTCATTCATACGTTAACAGATCAAACAGAAAATGAATGATTATGTAAATTGAGCATGCAAGTCCCGCTACCCGTTTTTCTGTGTCGAATAGCTGTAACAATTCGGTCTCTCGAACATCTACCAAACGTTGAGGACGTCCCAAAACCAGAGTCGAAGAGGGCCCCTTTCAACGTGAACAATCCAAGGGGTACTGATAATTTTATAACGTTTGAACTCAAATCAACCATTCTATCCCCATTTGCGCCCCGTTAGTTTTTTTTTTTTTTCAACACCAAACATCATACGTTTCATCATAGCTGATCAAAATTTAATGAGAGTCGCATCAATGAATGCTGAGCTAAGATTTGAATTGCTTTAAAACAATGTTTCATTTATACCGTTCGATGACTTGCGAAATTAATCGAGAATAAAGCAATGACATTTGCATAATTTAGGGGATTCCCGTTTGTTAGAACAGTTTCGGGCCTTAAAAAACTCATTTATTAGTCATACTGATAAATTTTCAGACAAGAGCATACGAATCTTGATTATAATATTTTTTTCTAATGAAATATAATATATTTTGAAAATAAAATTTCGTCTATAATACGATTTTCCATCTCAGAAGTTTGATTTAACTACTGCTGATCATCGCTGTGTATACTTTACCTTGAGATACGGATAAATTATGAAAACAATAATGTTAATAAAAAATAAAAGAACAATATGAAACAGATGCTAAACAAAGTTAAAAATCGAGACAAAAGCAGATTCATACCACAAAAATAACGACTTATTTATTTTAAGTAGCCACGGAGATAAATAAAGGTCGCACGCAGGTAAGTGTCGCCAGAGATATCGAACCGTTAGAAACTAAGAGACTCAAAATACTCGTATTTGGTTTTTTCTTTTTGAGTTGACAGCTCAGGTAATAAAATGCAGCTTGACAATGAAAATGAAGTTTAGCTTTTATTTTTTCTAAATTTAATGATACAATCTTACTTCATATCTTCCATTAACGTTTAACATTCTTAACGTTTCATCTTAAAAAAATTGTTTTAATATGATACAGTTTTTTTTATGAAAAATGTATTGAAACATAATTAATAACTTTGAGTGATCTTTCAAATATATACCATAATTTTATAATCAATTGATGTACTTTAAATTTTAATTCCAAATTCATATTGATTGCAACGAACATTATACTTAATTTGTGTACAACGTAATTTTTTTTAAATTATAATTCTAACAATTCTATTTAGAAAATATGTAGTTATTTATATGGTATAACTAAAAATTTGTTTAATGAATAATTTTCGAATTACTGTTATTTTATGCTTGTATCAACATTTTTTAGTTACTTTTTTATTCAACATAGCAGTTACTTATCCAGATTAACAGTGAAAGATGTGACTTATTAAATTTTTTTTTTTTTTACATAATAAAGAGAGAAAAATTCGAATCCAACATTCAAAATGAACAAATGCAAAAATTTTGAAAGTCATTAAAATAGTTAGAACAGAGTGCAATGAAGATAAGAAAAAGCTATCGTTTCCTGGGTGACTTTCCATTTTCTAAAAACATGACGAAAAAAGAGCGAGATAAAAAAGGTAAAGCGATTTTAAACCTAAAATTCCATCTCATTTTGGAGCCAATACAATTTGTGCATTCCATAGGAAATTAAATCAAAGGTAGGTAGATATTGGGAAAACGGTTTATCCCCACGACGTGTACGTAGGCTATATAGAAGACCTCGCGAAGAATTTCATCTTCAGAACTGAAAGTTAGTGTCACGGAAATACATCTGAGAATATTGAAGTGAATACCCGAAGCATACCGTTTTCTTTTTACAAGACAGTCTGTATCTCCCGCTATCCACAATAGATGATTCAATTTATCCCGTTCTATCATACATCGAGTGTGTTCCTCGGTCTGCAGTAGTGAAGTGACTTTTTCTGGGATAAGTGCTCATCCAAACAAGTGGAAATCATTTTTTCATCTTGATTTTTACATAACCAGTGGACTCATTTTGCATTCGCATCTTATATTTAAAACTTTTTTCTAAGTAAGTATCCTCAGAATCAAATTTTTTATACATTAAACTTTTAAACTCATCCTTGACTTGAGTGATAATTTTGGCTCGTCTACTTTCGTCACCTGACTAACTCCGGACAGTTATTCACATTTCAGACTTTCGTCATTTTTTTATTTGAATTTCAACTTGTTTTTCAGAATGCAGCCCGTTCAATATTTATCTCTGTTTCTGCTGGGTCTTGTCTTGGGACAGACATTTGCTTTACCCGAGTATCCAGTGTATGTGCCTCAACTTCACGGTTCACAGATCGAAATCGAAGAGAGAAAATTTGCCGAGAAGCCGAATGTTACTAAAAAAGTAGTAATCAATAATGATTTGGACAAAATCCGCACGAATTCCATGCAAGTTAGTAGTTACATCTGAAACTGAAACATTAAAATTCTTTAGATCGTAATTGATTAAATATTCAAGTTCGAAATTTCCAAAATTCGTTTTCATTTTAAGATTCAGTACGATGCACAATTTCTTTGACTATACGAATGGGTCATCTCACAAAGGCTCATTTTATAATTTCAAAGTGGGCCAGTTACATATACAGTTATATATGGTTTCGTTGATGTATTGTTTAACTAAATTGTCTATATTGTGCTATTTCTGCTGAGTATTCTGTGTACAATATTTTCACAGTTAATTTTTACTGTTAGGAAAACGGTGTTGGATACATATGGTCGAACATGTTGAGCATGTTGATGCAGATGTTACTGGGACAAAGTGGAGGAATCGTAGGACCGTCCAAAAATGACATCGACGATGGTGCCCCAGTCAGTCCTTGGGCTAATGTTTTATCAGTAGGACTGCGTGTTCTGACAACACTTCTGGGTGGTCCGCAACAACCTGGAGATGGCATAGATAAAGTTGACAACCAGAGCAACCCGATGGAGGTATTAGCTTCATTGTATTCTAAATTATACAGAGGGCTTTACTTCAAAATAATACATTATATTTTTTTTATAAGAAGTCTGTAGTTTTAATTTTAGAACGATAAATTTAAACCACTTTCTGGCTTTGGATGAGCGAGATTTTCTAATATTATTTGCCATGCATTTTAATTAGTTTATTGGTTTAGGGTATATTGACAGTAGTGTTGGGCGCTTTGCTAGGACAGGGAAGAAATCCTGATCAGGTAGCTACGATAGCTAAACAAGCTTCAGAGGTTCGTATAAAAATTGTTAATTTATCAAGAAATATTTTACAGTTTTCGAAGTCATAATGTAAATTTTGAAAGTAAAAAATTATTTTTTTATCACTTGGAATGTTTTGGAATTAAATTATTCTGTTCACATAAATCTATCAAAGTACATTTTTTTCTAATTAAAAGACTATATGACAATTCCATATATATTCAGTGGAGGTGAAAGCGTTGTTTCGAATGATCTAGTCGCATTTTTTAAAAGTCACGTTGTATATCAAA
Organism: Trissolcus brochymenae; assembly: GCA_030523145.1. Classification (NCBI taxonomy): domain Eukaryota; kingdom Metazoa; phylum Arthropoda; class Insecta; order Hymenoptera; family Scelionidae; genus Trissolcus; species Trissolcus brochymenae. The sequence goes on along the minus strand of JAQQRF010000738.1, from coordinate 37,357 downwards.
CTTGGTTTCATCCACTTTGGAGACATTCATAAAATTAATGTTATTATTATTTGCTTTGATTTTGAACAGTTCATCAGTATTGTCATTAACCTTTTGGATGCCCTTAAAACATCTTTTTCTCAACGTTCTTTGACCGCTCGTTCTGTCGGAGAAAAAGACACCATGTCTGAAGTTGCTGTGGCTTCTGTTACCATGCTCAAGGTAAAATATTGTTCGTGTAATGTTTAATAATAATTCTTACTGTTATTTATATATCATACTATGTATCATTATTTCATTTTAAGGGATATGTAAGATCCATGAAATCCTTTGGAAGTTACGGGAACGTCGAAAAAGAAAACGAGAGAGGTTGTGCTGAAAGAGCCCTTTGCGAGACCAGTGCTGAATGTATTGCTGACACACAAGGAACGTCAATTTTCTGCCAATTGGGATCGTGAGTTTCTTTGTAACAACTGAAATAAACCGAACTGGAAAGAGATGAATTTGAAAAATTTATGAATTTGCAGTTACGCAACGAGTTATTTGTTACAACGACAAAGTGGCGCAAGTTTTGAGGCTTTGTACGAAGCAGCAAGACGTGGTAGATCAGGTGAGGATTGCAGAACGCTGTTCCTGGACTGCAACACCGTTTAGAGGACCTAGCCTGCAACACGATTGTACTTGTTGATTCCACTGTAACCCAGACAGTTCGAAATTAATTAACTGAGAAAATAGCTGGGTCTACGGGAACTTTAGATACAACTATATTTTTTAGTGCTAATACTTGGATATTAGAATGTGTAGGTTACAACTTTCCTTGTCAGCTAGAAAATTTTATGTGACAAAGAAAGTATTTATAGGGTAAAAATGATCAGCTTGAAAATAAAAAATTTTGAATTTACCAGTGTGAAAATAAAAAATACATAATTTTTTAGATACCATTGAATATACTGATCATCTTTATCCAGTTTGACCTTAATATAGAATCCGCCCAATTATTTTTCTGACGACTATAGATATAGTGAACACACACCGTCTTGCTGTGTGTTGGCAATTATGACAATCTGGCTGCATCAACCAGATTAGACAGTTGTGATATAGTGAAATGTATCAATCGTTTAGACTGAATTATTTATTAAATTTAGGTTATTAATTTATTGTTGCGAATAATAAAAACACACGATTGTTATATTAAATATTTATACTGTACAACGTTCCATGCATTTTACTCACGCAAGTCTTATTCATTATATATTTTCAATACATACATTAAGAATTAGAATTTTAATTGTTATTTGAGTTTTATCTGTATATAATACACTATCGATTGGGAAGATCAACCGAAAAATATTTAATAAACAATAAAGTTTAAAAAAAAATCTAGATAAAATAATACCTGCCCTAGAAACCATTTCCAACGAAATAAATTTTTGTATTTCTGGATACTTTGTTTATCTCAGTTTATGAACAAAAATTTGTCATTTATCACATTGTAGCTTCTTCATTAACGCCATAATTAAGCTGCCCCACACAATCTAAAATGTGCAACAAAAATACAAGCGCACACTATGTAGCCACTACTAATCAGATGGAAGAGAAAATGTTGTGCACATGTTGTGCACATATCTATATAGATCTGGCAAAAAAAAAATTATCAGTATGACAATCGAATCAAAAGAATTAAGACTCAAATAAAATAGAAATTTTTGTTGATTTTTAATAATCAATAAATAAATTGAGTGGCAGTTACCACGAATTGATTAATAAGATTGTTTATTTCTACAAGAAAAAGGAAAATAAATTTAAGATTTGATATTTTAGATAAATTAAAAAAAAAATATTATGGAAGGAAAATGCCCTAGCGTTATACGCTGGTATTTGAGTGTATTTTAAAATTAAATCTTAAAATTAAATATGATGGAAATTAAAAGAAGTGTCACAATAATCGAACACTGTCAAAAATATGTGCAATAAGTACGCGTGCGTTTGCGCAAATAGCCATATAGTAATATAGCCATGTTGAAATACCGTCTCGGGCTTGCACAAGTGTTGATACGAGTGTGTATAAATACATTTTTTTTCGTTGTTAGACCGACAAGTCAATTTGTCAAGTTGACTGTGTTTGCGCAGTCGTTCACTTGGAAAAAAATGACTGCAACGTGCGAAATCGCTTGTACGTTGTTTACTAATTTATGGCTCTTTTTTTTGTTCTAGTGAGGCTGTGTTTGGTAACTTGTATCATGGACTGACTGTCTGAGTGACACTGGTACGTTGTTTATGAAATTTTTAAATATCATATTAAAACATATTCTATTGCTTAGCATGCTAATTGCTTTTATTTTACATTTATAATTCTGTGTTTTTTTTGCTTAGAATTTGTTTTTTTTTACAATAGCAAAAAATTCAGGATTAATATTGAATATCCGAATCCAAAAACCACTTGCCAAGGTTTCAGAGTCATTGTCAGTCTATAAACAATAATATTTACTTCAATTCGAATGAGATTTTACTCTTACTCATTTGTGAGCTCTTGAATCCTGAATAGAAATAAATTTTGTTCGTACCTCAAACTCAGGATTGTAAACAAAATTGATCCACGAAAAATGATAATTTTATTAATGAAGAATCCAAAATTGGTCACAGTTGTGACTCACGCATCTTATCAGTTTTCTTATTGAAAACAAGTTGGTTAAAATCGTATTTTCGAAGTAATGACCGTTATACTTGAAAAGAAATTTCCAGTAAATTAGTAAATTCACTATTTTTTGGAATAATTCATAATTTGTTAAAAATTGTTTAAACTAAAGGAGAGAGAGAGAGAGAGAGAGAGGAGAGAGAGAGAGAGAGAGAGAGAGAGAGAGAGAGAGAGAGAGAGAGAGAGAGAGAGAGAGAGAGAGAGGGGGGGGGGCACAAAAAAATTGAATGAATCGTTCTAGTAAACTTAAACTTTTACAAAAAGTAATCTAAATTTTGTTTGAGTAACATCTTGTGCTTATTTTTGATGCAAAGTCAGAGAGGCGCGTTGCTTTTCTTTTCCGTAGAAAAAGCTGCTTGGGCAGTTTGTGCTGTACGCGTGCAATACACGCTCACGGTAAAGAAAAGGAGGAAGCAAGGCGCTAAAAGGAGAAAGAGAGTAAGCGTGACGGATCGAGGGTAGAGGAGGAGGAAGAAAAAGTGGGTCCAGTGCCGGGCATGCGCGCAGCACGAGCGACGCACAGTAGCTGAACGAGCGCATGCGCGGCTCGCGTCCGCGGCGGCAACACATGGATGCGAGAGCGCCGCACCAATGGAAGCGCGCCACCAAACAAGGACACCGCTATTAACGTATCCTCGATCATTCGAGACGGCGCTTTTTGTCACGCGAACGGCCCAATCCCACAAAACAACCAAGTCAAAGCAATGCTTAAAATCGAAACGTTTCGATTTGCACAAATCGAAATAAAAGTTGATACAAACATTTTCATTTTTGAATATCAATTTTTTTATTCATTTTGTTTCAATTCAATTTGATTATTTATTTGTTTTGTTTTGTTTGTTTTTTTTTTTGATCATTTGAGACATCTTGTAGAATTCCATTAAGTTAATAGACGAGGTTTTTCTGTCACTCTGATGTCGATGTGAATCCAACTGACGTTTCTAATTGGCGGAAACACGCTGAAGAAACCGCTTTTTGTGCGAATCAAACATTCGCGAAATCTCAGCAACTTGATGTACAGAACTGCGAGACGGGTTGCGTCGCCAAGGCATTGCACTGCATTTTTTTGCACTAAGCAATGGACTGTAATTGGAGTAAAACGGAAATGTTTTGCTAAATAAATAATCTATCTCTTTTTATCAGCGATGTAAAATGTTGCGCCGTATCAAATTACCGGTCTCGATTTTTCGAACATGCGAATTGTTGTAATTCCAGTTTGAAAATAATGATCACCGGGTGGCTTTTTAGACATTTACGATATAAAAAAAAAATTCTAGTTTTATTGTACATCCAAAATTTTTTTCATTCACTTCATTCAATTTAATTCGCTCTCCAACGAAATTTCCCCACATTTCTGAACTCCGTGTTTCTCCCCTATCAATCTTCTTCGTAAACAACATTTTTTTCTCATAAAACAAATCAACCTTCGTAACCACATACAATGCTCTATCCACGATATCAGTAACTTTTATCAACAACCGCTGTATCTTATCAGCGGATACACTCTCATGTTCTTTCAGCGACAAAAATGCGCGTACGCATTTTGTCGATTGCATCGTCGTTATCTCTGACATCCCTGACTGATTACTCTCATGTTGGCTCGAGCAATCACCGGTGCCATGTGCAAGACGCATCGCTTACTAAGATCCGGTTTTCGCGACTCTTCTACACTATTCATCCCTATAAGGGTTCGTCTTTCCAATTTTACAAACGTCTTTACAACACTTCCATATTTGCAATAAACAAATTTACGTTTAAAATGACAACAACAACAAATAAATTTTAAGATTAATTGATATTTAAAAACATGATAAATAAATTCATCAACTTTTTATAAAACAATAATTAATTCAGATCAATTTTTTGTCTGATGGTTAATTAATAAAATAAGATTTTTATTATCATTTCAAAAGCGATGTTTTTTTTTGATAAAGAAGATGTAGAATAATAAATCAACTTTCAACTTGAATGATAAATGACAAAAGTAATAATTCGGGTAGCAGTTATCATTTGCGGGGGACAGTTGACATTTAGCAGATCTGGATGAGCGGTTGCATTAAAATTAGAATGGAACCGGTTCAGGCCGTGTGTGAGGCGCGGATAATAATGCAAGGCACACCAGATTACATCGGCAACGGTAGCAATTACGATACTCCGCCATCGGATTGCCGATTAGTGAGCAGCAAAATGAACCGGTACTCTCTTGTAATTCGCGAACGCAATGAGCCTGACATGCATGCACCTAAGCAAAGTGTATAAGAGCACTCAATGTACATCACCCAATGCGTTATTTACGATGACTCAGAGACTTTGGACAAAGACTTCACTTCATCTTACATGCACTCTATTTTGATATGCAACAAAAAATGAGATTGCTATTTATCGATCGATTTTTTTTTATTTTCATCATTTCAAAAAACTAGTTTCAGAAAATGTTCATTTTTATTCATCCTACGTATACACCAAAATGAATCCACTCTCGATTAAAATAAGTATAATCAAAAAATTGTCCCCTTTTTTGGAGTGTGAAAAACTTAATTGATCGGAAATTTAAGAATTTCCGTTATAATGACAAAATGAATACTAAGGAGATGACAAATTGACGGAGTAACACGAATTGAAGTAGAATTTGGCGTGTTTAAAATTATGATTGCAGAGCAAAGTATACGTGACTTTGACGCAACGTAATTGACGGGACACTCAACTGTAATTTTCATGAGTTTTGTACGTAACACATATCCCGAATACGCAAGTCCGATTGATTAAACATTCGTTTTAACGCACTGGGCTAGTTCATTTTCAACGGTGCAGGTGTCTTCGTTTATCGATAATAAGCATTAAGAAATGCTTACGAACGTTTCAATTATTCGAGAAAAACTGTGGGAACTTTTCAGCCCAAATCGAGGAGCTCTTATATTTGTATTTTTTGTTGTTTCTTTTTTATCGCAGTCAAGTGGTTATACAATAATGATTCATAATTGAACCTCATTTAGATTCAACAAAACGTATAATTATTGAGAATTCAAAAATATGAGAAATATTTTCTAAACATAATTAACATTATTATTGAAAAACATTGTCCTTAATTTTTTTTATTGGACTTGAAATAAAAAAAAAGTCATACAAAATTTGATCCCTGACCTGGGACACATCAAGTGCGTAAGCGGTGTATGCGTGTGTGCACGCGTGGTTTAACATGCGAAGTGTGCCTGACGCATTGCTATACATGCGCGCCGGTATACCACGCGGGAGTCACGTGTCGAGAGTGCGCGGGAGTGTGCTGGTATTGTTCGTAGGGCAACTGATTCGCGTGTTGGTGAGTGGCACACGGATGTCCCCATTCGCACTCACTCAGTCGCATCCAGCGGCAGCTGTGCTTCTGCGCGTGAGAACTCGGTGGCTTCGAGGTTCCCTGGTTCCCGTCGACACCTGTCCCCGTCCTGATCTCGGCACCCTCCTGCATCGCATCTTCGTCCTTCAAAAGTCTTCGCCGCTGCCCGCCTAACCAACACACCCCCATCCCTTGCTGACCGTCTTCGCAGATTCGAGGGATGATATCTTAACAGACCTACAACGATTATCTATTCTAAAAGGCTATATATAAATCATGTCTTTTTTTTCCAACCCACGTCAAAAATATCCAAACGATTATTATTACTACGCTTTTCAATAATAAGTTTTCCTTTTTTAATTTAATAGTCTAGAAAAGAAACTATTTTTTTTTTAGAGTTTTGGCCAATTTTTCTGGTTCTTTTAATACTTGTTTACAACTTATTCAGTTTGTACAAATTTGTATGAAAATGTATAGATGAGAGATAAATTAATACAACGAACAAAGGAATCAATAATGAAGAAAATAATTGTATGAAAAATATACGTTACTCGCGCATACCTATAGTTTTCAACGGCGGTTATAATTCTGGAGATTCCGTTGGGACTGGCTATATAGGTATACGTTGGGAAATGAGGGTGTTTTGGGGGCTTGCTGAAAGGATGTCGCGGCATTTCTGACGGGCTTCTATTCGAGGGTGTATCGTTGCATTGATAATAAAGTTTGATGAAGGCGTTATAGCTATTTTGCGTAGGGAAAAAGGTGTACAGTTACCGTGTTATACGAAATCATGCATGGGAAAGTTCGCAGGTCATTTCTCAAAAAAGAAAGTTGGCTCTGAAAACCGCAGCCTCTAAGGGTGCAAAAGCTGTAAAAGGGTGCAAAGCTGCTGAAGTATCACAATTGAACAAATTTAGAATACCCCACATTCAATACATTTGTGATAGAAATTGCAACGAAAAGAAAAATTTTTGTTCTTTTTTTGTATATTTGATTCTTTTTTTTTTTTTTTATGATTACAAGAGTGACATAATGTTACTCGATCTGACACGCAGTTATATGCTCATCGAATATCGTCATTAGCATATTTATTTTTGATACATTCGTATTATTTCCTGACGATACGATATCTGAGTCGAACAAGGAATGACGTTCAAGTGTATGTATATAGGCCGCGCTGACATCTCTCGTGTGCAAACGCGTTTTGTATCATGTCAACGAATTGAACAACCAGACCGGTATAACGAGCTTTGCTTTCATTTCCAAACAGATCTATACTGTAATATTCCGATACATAAGTTCATGTTGATTACTTCCCTGAGCTTATGTCCCTTTCTGGTGTATATTTTAACACTAAAATTATTATTCAAAGGAGCATGAGACTGTATACAAAAAAATTGCGCCAGAAAAGAGTGAATAAAATGTTGTTCTGAGCCACAGAGCGAACTTCATACAAAAAACCATAATTATGTCATTATATCTCCTTCTTCAGTTCGAAATAACAATTACAATGCCTGTTGTTGAATATTAAAGAAACGCGAGCTCTCGCGGCAGTGTTAACATTTTTGTAACGGGAAACGAAATGTAGCCACAAATTTGCGATAAACTGCGAGCTTTATTATGCGCGTGCGTTTTCAACGAACACGTGTGCGTAGTTCGAGAAAAAATATTGTGGTGAAATTTATGACACCCATTCATTATAATAATCGTAGCATTCGTTCATTGTTTGTATAGAAGCGTTTTGTGCCTCAGAAAGAAAAGGCACTTCGCTGTAGATAATCGTTATTTGATTTGCCTTGTCGTAACTACCACGTCTGTTGTGAACGCGATAAATCGTAATTATTCGAGTCAGTGGGGTGAAACGGACAGGATATCGCTCACGAAAATCAATTATCTAATCTGATCACCGTTTTATTAGATTTATCTTTACTTTAATACATTGTTCAAACATGTTATGTCTTAACTGGTCGTGCATATATGTGAGTAATAAATTTTATACGGCAAATATAGGTTGTAAAATAGCTATTTTTTCCAAATTTTTTACTTCAAAATTATACCACCTTAATCTAGAAAAATACTTTTGTGCACGAAAACAAATAAACAAATTGTTCTGCAATAAAATAATTTTTATTCAAAGTTTGGTAATTTTTACTAAACAGTTAATAATTTTTAACAAAAAGTTTAGTTCTTATTCTCAAAGATGCCTTCTGTTACTTATTTATAAAAAATTTTGGTAAAAATTACACCGATTTTGATAAAAATTATTGTAACTTTTTTTTCCGTGTAGCAGCATAAAGTGAAAAATACACGGAGAAAAGTATGCAGGAATTTAATAATAAAAATCTTGAAGAAGTGTTCAACTTGATTAAAAGGGTTAAGTTTTATTATATCCGTTTTAGAATGTATTATGTCATTTTAAAATTCGAAATATAACGCAAGACTTTTTCTATGTATAGAAAAATAAAACATTTCACATAATTATTTCAAAAATAGTGGAAAAACTTTTACAATGAAAAAATATTAATTTTCAAGGTTAGCAAGATGAAAATTTTATTATGTAAACATATTGAAAATTGACATTATTCCTTCCGATTATATATTGATTATTATTTTAAATAAGTTCACAGTTTTTTAAAGTATAGATATTGAAATTGGGATTAAAATATAGTTAATAGTATACAACGCGAAAACAACATAATGAAACTTTATATATCAATTCGATGTTTTCAATCGTTATTGGGCATTTTGCGCTAAAAATCAGATTTAGTAAAGATGCACTGCTCGTTGATACAGTTACCAATGCGTTGCGAACTATCACGAAAATGTTATTGTTATGCGTTAAGTGATTGTTATCCTGCGGTTCTGCGACTGATATGCTTTTAATAACTTATTTATACTGTCGTTAGAATTTCAGTTATAATAAACCAGAATTTTCAAGGCGCGCTATTAATCTGTTCTTATCAACTTGATCAACTAATTGATCAATCAATCATCAAAATTGATGAACTGAACTGAAAATATTTATATAAAATCGTATCTTAAAGTTGTCTTGACGAGAACAGTATACAATTTTTCAATTCCGATGACTTCATTAAAACCAAAGATTAAATTGTTCTAACGTAATAAAACTGTATACCATATTAGTTAATGAAGCGATTCATTTTTGTCGGTGCAAAATTTAAGGGTACTGTTGTCTCATTACCATTTAAAACCATTATCTTGGTCGATCAAATGCTGCATCGGAGTATAGTTTTCGATTGCATAGTATACCCTACGGGACTGCAACGTTTTGAAACTTAAACGAGAAGCTAAAGAAGGGTGAAAAAGGATGCGCGGAGGATGCATTTATATCTTTTGCATCTTGCGTGTCACTTGGGCGAGCGCGCAAGTAACAGCGGCAGCTAATAATATGTACCTTGGCGCATCATAAATAGAAGAAATATTTTTCGTGCGCGGCCACTTATTCCGACTCTAGGCAGCTCTCGATTATGCGTGTGCGCATTATAATTCATTCGCGGTAAAAAACTCCAAACGCCCGGCCCGAGGCACAATCGGGCGCAGTTATCTTCCGTGCGCAAACGCCCTTTTTGCGTCATTTCAACGTGCCTATCGTACGCGTACGTAGGCGTTAACCTGCACTTGCACGCGCTATAAATAGCTCAGAGAACACGACGTTCCATTACTCAGCCTCTCTAAATTTTACACAACCATTTGTGCTTTTAATGAAAATAAATGACACGCTCTCTTTTGTACTGGAAAAAATAGGTTGAATCAAGTGAATGGGATGAGTTAAATCAATTTCACATTGAAGGTGTTTATACGACTGGCCATGAATAGATTAAACGTATTTATGGATGTTTGCAAAACCTGCAAAATTGAACAAATTAACAGGAAAATATTCACGTTAATAAATAAATATAAATAATAATAACAACATTTTTATTATTGGATTATTGGATAGAAAACATTTTGTTATTGATTGTAACACTGCAACCACTTCAACATCACAATAATGGAGCTGAAAACGAGCGAGGCATATTGAAATTATAATTAAAAAAATGTTTACAAATTGTTCTTGCTGCTTTTGTCACATTTTTTTTGTGTCAGCTCAAAAATTCCTTGCAAAGTATAGAACGAAAATGAAAAAGGAGTATATAATTAGTAGATTGAAGACAAAATGTAAAAAAAGTGCTGGAACATTCAATGGAAATTGTGGAAAAAGTACTTGAAAAGTGATGTTTGCGAATGATTTTTATATCAGCGTGGAGGAAACAAAAAAAAAGCTATAAACATCGTGCGCGACGCCAGCCAATTTTCTCATCACGTGCTTCCTTGGTACTCGCGTGTATTTATCGGATTATGATCGGATAATTGTAATAATCAGCAGCAGCGCGCAGCGTACTTGTGCCGCGCGTTGCAATTATCGCAATAATAAAAATGATCGCAAATTAGTATCGATGCGTTAAACGTGTCGGTCGAGACCGATTTTTTTCATGCCTTGCACTTGTAATTTGAGTGCGCGAATCGAACCCGAACCAAGGCCAATTAAGTAAGCCTTGCTTTTTATTACTCACGGTGTAATAATTACTCAAGAAAGTTATCGAGCTAATTTTTCGAACGACAGCCATCAGTTATGACTTTAAATACATACATGTCTTATGTATGAAAAGACATTTTACTATCATAACATTTCATATTAGTTGAATTAACATGATGATTTACTGAAAAACAGCTACTGATATTCCATTTAAGAGTCTTTATTCTAAAACAGTTTTTAAAGCTGCTCCAACCCTATCCGAGTTTGATGTATAGATACATATCAGGCAATTCTGGAATAGCCCTATATTTCATAAATTATATTACAAAAACAATTATACTTCATGATTAAAAGGCAAGTTAAAATATTAATAATATATTTCGATGTACTTTAATTTCTCACGTTAAAGTATTAATTGTATAAGGAAAAATGTATCCACGCTCTGATATTCACTAATTGTTATTTATGATACTGTTTCTTTTGCTAAAAATAATGTTTTGATATAAAAGGTGTGCTTAAAATGTGCCTAACCATTTTCTAAACAAATGTCTAAACTAATATAATGATGTTGAAATGTCGAGCACAAAAGAAGAAACGTTCAAGAGATGTAACTCTCATTGGATGCGTATAATGGTTATAATTTGTGACAGAATGGTCTCGACTGATCGAGGGCAAGGTTGGCCGGGAATCGAAAATTTCAGAGGGTCGAATTAATTTGGGCCGCGCTTGGGAAAGGGAAAAGATGAAGTCGATCGTTGACCGTTTGACATATCCCGCGCCTGAGCGTTCAGCGCACGAACGCTGACGGCGCGGAGTCGAGAGGGCCCGGCTAAGAGGCCAAAGGCAAGCGATCTCGTGGGAAAAAGGAGCAGGTGTGACTTGAAGCGAGACTCGGTCTGCTTGAGTCTCGGGACGCGCTCAAGTACACGTGAATGCATTCACGACACGTTCACGCACGCGTACGCATGCAAGAGCGTGTGCAACACGTGGTCGCGCACTCACAGAGATATGGGCGTCTCTCGCAAAAAAGACGATCAAGACGAAGGAGAAACAACCAACCTGCGAAATGAGGACGCGCGTACTACTTACGAGGGGGTAACTCGACAGCTGCCAATTTTGATCTTCCTCGCCTGATTTTTTTTTTTTTTTTTTTTTTTCAAGCTACGCATTATTATAATGGGACATTATTCGTTCGGAATTTGCCTGATTAAGACGAATTTGCCAAGTGATTTTGTGGGTTAACATGATTGAGACTCGTCAGAGAGAAATTGATTTAGGAGGGCACTCGAGGGGAAATTTTGTTATTTTGACAAGATTCGTGAACGACAGGGAGAAGTTTGTATTATTCATTGTGTCGGATGATGCTAGGTGATGCTTCCAAAATTATGCTAATAGAAACTATAATTATGGTTTTTTTTTTTAATTTTCGTTATGCAAAAATACACGATTCCGACAAAGGATTCAATTTTGAGACATTGATTAATTTTGATCGCCAAAAGTTGCGACTAGAATAGATCTAACATTGTAAAAGCGTTTAGGATAATTTGAACTACTTCTAACCAATTTGGCAATTATGACGCTCTGATACATTGTAGAGTAAAAAATTATCCACTTTGCATCTACTTTCCGTCAATAGAAAATTGTTACTGCTTAGCAATTATATTAAAATTTGGCATTCATTGAATTTCTATTGTGACCATTATTTTGAACAGCGTTTCAACAAACCCTTCATTATAATAATTTCCATTTTATAAAACTGAAACCAAGCTCTTTTCATCTGGTAACAATGTTCTGTTCTCGAGTCCATTTCTCAAACTTCTATACCTTTTACCACTAAGTGTTTAATTAAAGCTTGTTAGGAAGGTGCTATTGGTAAAAATTACAGATATAGGTTTCGACTCTAATAAAGAATGTCTTGAAAAGAAACGGGTTTTTTGTGTTTGACGCGTTCCAGAATACCTCATTCAAATTTTAACCACAAACATTTTTTTATCAAATAAATAAAAAAAAAAAACAAGAAATATTTACAACACACAAAATTAAATAGAGCGAATTCCAGGTCTACACTCAAAATAATACAAATCGACTGGTTAATTTAACTATTTTTATACAGTTGAAGCTTTTATAGTTGTAATAATTATAATCATAGTTACAACAACTAGAATTTTAGGTGACACAACTATTTTTAAATTAACTATATTTCCTAGTTCATTTTCCTGGTTCATAACTCGTTATTTCAAGTTCGACTGACTAAAAATCGAGTAAATGGAAATAGATTTGAATAGTAAAAAAACTTGAAACAAGAAATATTGACGTCAATGTGATGCTTAAACTCGTAAGATAATATCACGATTTTCGATGAATAATTTCTCTTGTTAAACGACTTAACATTTTATAAAAATTTTCATTCATTAACGTAAAAAGACAAATTTTTCATAGTTTTTGCATTTTTCATATTTATTTCATCAACAAAATTCAATTTCATTACAAAATTTTGTAGAGATATTTAAAAAAAGTGTAAATTCAAATAAATAAGTTTAAATGACAAATTTAGAAGAATTATTAAATTTTCAATAGAATTCCATTAACAAGGAATTCAAGGTTATATGTCAATTTTCATTTCATCGATAGCCTTTTTTATGTAGTTGGCATAATTGTTATGTCTTGTTAATGCTACTAAATAGTTGAATTAGGACAACTCTGCACCAGGTTGTGTTGACCAAAAGCGAACTAAAATTTTCAAGTTAGAGTTACTATTTTTTTCTGAGTGTAGTTTTTCTTTCAGTGTAAATTTTCCAATCAACTTTTATTCAGAGATGCACAGGAAATTCACTAAAATGTTTCAAGAATATAATAACAACTTTTATATCCAATTATAATTCATTTTTGTATACGAAAAAAATGAAATCATTAGTTTCATAAAATTTTATTGGCAAAAATAATTAAAGCTTTTCCATGATTGTTTCGTGTCTAAAAAATATTTCCATTATTACCTTCAAAGACGAAGAAATTCGGTCAGCTTCAAAACAGCTGTCACTGAATATATTATTGCAGTGCAAAAACAGTGTCGCGGATTACAGTCACAAAAAAATGCATTTACGTCGATTTCTTTTTTACTTTACGACTGATATTAAAAGTGACTGGTTGCGTATCCTCTGATGTTTAATTCAATACTAATTTTATCTTTCTATGTAATGTAACACGCATAATTGCGACCACGAGAGACAAATTTATACGACTTTATTGCACCGGACTTGTGAGTTTATGAAGCCGTGTGATTAAATTTTATTGTTTGCTAAAAGCCCTCGATGTGGTGAGAGCGAGATGCAACGATTTTATGGCCATGTGTTTTTTATAGCTTTATAAAAAACTGGTTAGATTTTTCTAATACATTTTGTAGTTATTCTATTACTAGTTGATTAACGCGCTAAGCGTATTCTGTTGAATAAGGATTTCCATTAACATTTTTTTAATAAATATAAATGAATATCAACTGCTGTGTGGCTTAATTATTTATTCAAATATGATAAACAAAATCAAAACAAACATATTTTGTATCAAAGAGAAATATCAAAATTATGTACGTTAAGAAATTTCGACTTTTTGAAATCAACTAACTTCAATTCGAATTCTTCAAAATGTAAGCAAAAACATCACTTCCCTAATTATTTGGCAACTAATAAACATTAGATATTGTTTTATCAAGTGTTAATTTTTTTTTTAAACAATCAAACTTTTAAGCACAAAAATTCTTTCATCTTCATTATAATACGTATATATTTCATTTTTTTAATAAAAATGAAATAATTTTTTTAATAGAAAAATAAAACAATAAATTTAATTTAAAATTAAATTTTTTCTATTCAGTAATTAACGATTAGTGAAAATAAATTTAGGATAATTTAGAATAAGATTGCCAATAAATAAATTAGCCAACAAAGAATGAGGAACGAAAGTGAACTTGACTATAGTTAAATTGACTGCGATTATCGATTCGATTTGATTTGATGCATGGAGTTACTTCACTTTCGTCAATGTGTTTTTTCTCTTTAAATAATTAAAAAAACATTAAATTATTAATCAATATAAATAAAAAGAATCAGGATTAGCATAGGGTCGGCAATTTATAACTGGTTAAAAATTAAAACAATTTAAATATTTCTTATAAGAAGAAATATTTACTTATATAAGTATTGTAGAATTTTCTGTACGAGATAACTATATATTTTTACAACAAAGTTCTTTATCGCTTCTGGAAGTAGATGTTCAAGTCCAATGCCGTGTATATTCAATTCATCTTGATATTCAACGAATAATATTGTTCAAAAGAACGATTTTCCTCGGTCGAAGGAACTCTGTTTACATTGTAAGCAGATTTGTACGCGCTAAGCCGTTTTCGAGCTTCCGCAGAACGTATCGGAGTGACTGAAAGTCATCGTCTCGTATCATAAATATTATATCAACAGCCATTGTGCCTTCGGATCCAAGTGTCATGACACTTTCTAGCCACTTTAAACTTCTTCGTCATCAAGCATATTATCTTTTTCCCCCGTCTATTTCTCTTGTCTTCTCATATGTTTATACATCAGAATAAAAAAAATAGGATTCATATAAAGCTTCTCACCAAATTTTATTTTTCCTACGTCATTCCGTGAACCAAAAACTTTCAGAACCATTAAACGATGTTTTATTTTACATGATTAAAGTCATATTACCCGGCGCTTTTTGCTCAAAAGTGAGCAATCTTAAGGGCTCATTCTCTTTCGCGTCAGCGTAATTCGGATGGTTAAGATTATTAGGCCCATTTCATAATTACGGTATATGATTATGCTCGCGATTATGTGAACCGACTTAGGGCTCATTGCCGCGGCTTTCGTGCTGCACGAGATTGAACACTTTCTGTTGCTGTTTTTTCTGTTGTTATAGATTGCACTTGCATGGTAGGCCCTTTTTCGTTCATTCGCTGCCGCCATTTTGCTGCGCCGTCGCCATCAAGGTTCACGATATACCACGTTCGTTGATTGTCCTCGATTCTTTGGTACGACAATTCAAAGTGCAATTCAACACGAAGTCGTTCTTCAGGTGTAATATTATTAAGACTATTTTTTAATGCTAAATTATATTTATTAAGGTTGAACATCATTTTAAAAAAGAATTTAAGGGATTTCTCTTTTTTTCATAATATTTGAATAGTATGTTATTATAAATAAAAATTGAAAATTATATATAATTTTTTTTTCCTATCTCCAGCATTGTAACTTTTTACATGGATGGAACTTGTGTTGTAGTCAATTTGTTTTGTTCTTCGAATCTTTATTCAGAAAAGTGAAAGTACAATACAATATCTTAAAGGGACGAAGCTATAGATCTTCTTATCGAAGAACAAGAGGCGAACATATCCCATTTGCAGAACAAGAATCCTCAGTACTATGAATGAAAGCGAGGTCAAGGATTTCGAGCAGAATTGCGTTCAAAAAAATTATATCTCAGGTGCAGCACACGCACTCCCAAGGCTAAGATTTAATTGTTGGTAGAAATAATTTTTCACGGTCGGTTATGAAAGTATAAGCATCAGGTCCGGAGAACCCATAATACGGGGAGTTGCAAAAGTACATATTAGAAGTTGTTATTACTCGGTCAATATTTCTGGAATAAATTCAAAATTTGTCAAAATGAAAAACAATCTTATTGAGATTGGAAAGAACTAAATACAGAGTTTTTTAATTAAAAGGTATACATACATATTATCCTTAACATGTATGTTCAGTGCAAAACAATTAGCATTAATTGTGTCAATTAAAATTCTAGTTGTTATAACTATATTCATAATTGTTACAACTATAAAATCTTTAACTATGTAAAAATAGTTCAATTAACCAGCTGATTTTTTGTGAGGTTATGAAACTTGGTAAAAAGTGCGTAAATTT
This sequence comes from Trissolcus brochymenae, assembly GCA_030523145.1. Classification (NCBI taxonomy): domain Eukaryota; kingdom Metazoa; phylum Arthropoda; class Insecta; order Hymenoptera; family Scelionidae; genus Trissolcus; species Trissolcus brochymenae. Next base: position 20,888 of record JAQQRF010000738.1, on the reverse strand, counting down.
TGCAACACCCTGTACAACAAAAGATATGTCTGATCGAAACGTCTGATATTATTTGCCGCGATCGTACTTATGGCCCTTGTGCAATTGTAATTCTTCGTTTGGTTACAGAAAAGGTTTTCGTAATACAAGCGTTCGTCGAAGATACAGACGTGACACACATTTGGACCCCTTGCGATTGAGAAATGGGCGTGTGTTTCGAAAGTTTGAGGTCTGATTGTTTTCAAACAGTTGATCGACATAGTATCTTGATTTTTTTCTGCATTTTTTTGTAAAAAAATAAAATGGGATTAAAATATGACCATTCTATATGCTTTCCTGATTTATAACCGCATGTCAAATTTTGATAAGGCTGAAACTTGAATGTGGTAGTATTATAGATTAGACTCAGCTCGTCTTAGCAAGGCTCTTCAAAGGGACCCTGCCAAGATATCATCTGTTAATAAAAATCAGCCTGATTTTGTTGTTTGGTTTTTATGTCGGATTCTTACCTTATCTGAAGAAATTTTTTTAGTAGGTTATGGCGGCTATAGTTTGCTAGCCCTACGCCAACACACTTTATAAATATCGTATCTTACATTTTTTTATGAATATTTGTTTTATTTATAATGCTCATTTACAATAATAGTAATTACATAATCTTGATGAATTTGACAGTTCAAAAAGAATTAACTTCAATGGGAATAGGTACCGATAAAATTAGACTGATCCGTCTCAGAAGATCAAATTCGAGAACTTATTAGCGTCTAATAATTTGCATAAATCAGGCAACCCTATGTAGGATCTAAAACCTAATTGTCTAACATGGAGAATGCAAAATGTAAGTATGTATTGAAATGGTGTGTTTTGTTTATGATTCAGCTGTTTCATCATGAATTTCGAAAACAAGTTATATAAGAAACCTAGATGGCTTGAATTATCCTTTCAACTCGACTGCTACTGTTATACAACACAAAAATGGTCCATCAAATTTCGTTGGACCATTGAACTGTATAATTTTGTTGGCAGAGTACAGAACGATCAATTGGACTATCACTCATGCAAGTTTCTCGAAACTTGGAGGAATAAAAATGTGCGTGTGCGTAAATGAATTGAGTACACCTCAGACAAGGATCAATCGAAAACTGATCAAAGTTGTCGAGCGTGGTCATCGACCTAACGGCCGATCGAACTTGCACGTGCAATACTTTTTGATTACTTTATGAACGCGCGTTCTCTCTTCTGGTTGCGGCAAAGAGAGTACGGGGTGGCGGCAGGGTCTGTGGCCCTGTGGACCCCTTGAGTGGCTCCCCCGGTAGCGCCGTCGCGCACCTGCCGCTTATTCCCACGCCAGGACTCACGATCGCCTCATCTTTCCTCTGTTCGTGCTCCTCCCTCGCCCCGCGATCCGTCTCCCCGCTCGCACTCCTTGACCCACACCGCGAGGCACACACGTGTGGCTTACGAATCGTCCTGCACTTGTTTATTTTTGAATATTTTTGGCAACGCAACCGACTACAACGTCAAGTCCCCCGATTGAATATTATAAGCCTCTCAGAGGATGCTGCTTTTCACAACCAACCAAATATTCAGCCAATTTTTTTAAGTATGAAAAATTGTCTTTGAATTGAATTGAATTGTATGGTGTTTTTTATATGCCATGAAATTGTCAAGTGTATCGAAGGAATGTTTTTTTTTTTTTTTGAATACCTAAAGCATGAGATAAAATTGATTAACGCTTGATTCATAGCTGCCACCTCGGCTGTCACTCGATTGAATAAATTCAAATATCAAAAAAAAAAAAAAAAAAAAGAAGGCGAAAGTAATTTCAAACCCATCATTCCAGCATGACAAACCAACCATCACAAATGCGTGAAAAGGTTCGAAAATTTCATTAACGAATTTACCATTTCCTTCGCACCCCCTCAATTTCAGATTCAAATTTAAATTCAAAAATATCACTTTTCACATGAATAACTCGAAATCTGTAAACGCTACACGTCGCCTCGTAAAGTAACATAATCCGCGCGCTATCTCCGCATCAATAGAAAGTCCCGGAATAAAATTCAAATGCCGAACACATAATCATGCATAACGTCGAGTTTTTATTTCACACTGCCCGCCCCCTGCTCATTTGTGCTCGCCCCTCGTTTCGCTACTGTTCGAAAATCAAGGGGGACTGTACGCTTTTTTATTCGAAATCTCGAGCAACCAGACACTATTGTGACACGTAAACCTTGGAACAAGTGGTATTGTGTGTTTTACGGTGGGGCCCCTATGTTCTCTTTGCTAGTTTTACAGGTGTACAGGTGGATGCCGATATCAGCCGACCCCCAAATGTACTTGAAGAGTGAAAGCGTTTTGCAATTGATGCCACACGTGCAAAAATATATTTTTGTCGTCTTTTGAGTTTAATTAATATTAATTAAATAGTCCCAATTATAAATAATCATATCCGCATCGCAAAAAATATCAGTAACTTACAAAATATAATGTACCATAAAGGGTATAAACATTATAAATTGCTTTTAAACATCAACTTTCCTGTATTTTACAAAATTGTATTTCAATAATTATATCTTTGTTAAAAACAAATTGAGTAAAGTTTCTCAAAAAGGGCAGTTGGTTTAATTGTGACACTCGAAACAAATTTAATATTCTAGAATCAACATAAATATTTTTAATCTTTATAAAACAATCAAAATTGTTTTACAAAGATTAGAGGTAAATTAAAAATTGAAACATAAGAAACCTTTTACTTTGAATGAATGTAAAGGATCGGCAACTCCGACCGGAATTATTAATCAAATTTAGCCAATAACAAATTTAATAGACACAAAAATGAATTTTAATTATTCTAAGTTAAAGTTTAACAACGAGTATAGTTGAGCAAGTTATGCGTTGCAGTGACATTTGAAATAAAATGGAAATCATAAAATTACAATTTGTTTAGATTGGAAATTTCAGCAAACGAATCAATTTTACCATATTTATATCTCAGAGTAAAACAGGACAACAAAATAATCAAAGGTATATATAAAATTGGTCAAGATTTTGATCCTGATTGAATGAATTCGCAAACCCAAAATCATTAATGTCACATACTTCACATCATGCATAAAGTCACTCCAATCGACAGTGCACCTAATGAAAAATATATCGCCCATTTAAGACATGTTAGGATATATATTATTATATGATGTGCTTTGGTGCCTATAGTGAAGACCATAAAAATTGAAACTAAAACTTTTAAAGCTATATAAAAAGAGGGCTCAAATAAAGGCATATTAAGGCTATCTTGAAATCGAAACCCTTGGTGTCGCAATAATATCGAATAATAGCATATACACATTTGAATATTACTCGTTTGAACATTTCTATATATTTCTTTTGGTCAAATCCTTTACGGTCTCTCCTTTGGATTCATTGTAGCGTCCTTTTCAAAATTTCATTGTGTCCAAATTTATATCTGTTATAAATATTCGTCATTTATCAGACCGTTGAAAAGGGGAAAAACTCTTGTAACTCTCTAGTCATAAATCATTTTTCCTGCGCGATCCATATATGTAAAAGTGAGACTGCTCCAAAACTATATATCCCTTTTACGACAAGGAAATGTAATAATATGGTTACAAAAGATCAAAAAAGTGCTCAGAACAAGCTATTAATTTTCGGTTGAATAATGGCAAAGTTGTACTGGTGATATTTTTTGTACACTAAAGCCAGGATTACTTAATAAACATTTTTCTATTTTATTTATATCAGCGTTATTTCTGCATCTATAATGTTTGAAAAAAAATTATTGCATTTGATTTTGTATGATTTTGAGTTATCAATATTTTGACTTACCATATTATCATTGATCATTTTGAAAAGCGACCATTTTATTATTACAACAACCAGTCCCATAAATAAAATCGAAATTACTAATTAACTTTCCTCTGCCAGCATGCAGTGTAAACAACGCGTTATTAACATAATTCGAAATGACTTTCCAAAGTCAATTTATCTTCCCTCTGTTATCTTTGTTCATTTGATGATCTTAATTACGCTACCTTTATATTGCGGTCAAATCCACGTAACGAACACCGTAGCCTCTGTAAATTGTAGACACATTATTCGTGCCCTTCTTCGCGGCTTTCGAATAATTGGCAGTTTTTGAACTCGTTCGATTGGATAACGCTGGAAAAGAAAGGCGTGACATTCTGACGGCAAGGCCCTCCCACACAAGGTAGCGCGACTGCCGGTTGGTCGCAGTCCCACTCCAGAGGCCCACTTTTGTCCTAAGAGCATTAAGAATTTGCGGTTTCATTATTTTTTTCACGACCCCCTTTGTTCTTGTTTTGGTTTTTATGATGTGTCTCCAGGCAGTGGCCTCCATTTTTGGTGCACTTGTATCCAAAATATGCCACTGACTATAATAAATCATGAGAATAAAACACCGAATGGTTTGAATTATTGTTATTACATGCACTAACGTTTTAAAGCTATATCAACTTGGTTTTTCTTTTTGAATTTTTATATTTTTCATAATAGTTTATAATACTTATTTGTGTACATATAAGATAATTCTAAATTGTAACAATTACTATTATGAACTCAAAAAAAAAGGAACAAACAAACCGAAAACTTTGTTTAAAACTCAACAAACATTATTGCAGTTTATCTCTGCGATGCATCAGTTAAGCAATTGGTCCATTAATATATCTTCTTCCGTAATGACGTTTTGCAGGATGAAAAAAGGCCGTAATTTTACGCCGATAAAATCGTGATTCGGAAGCTCGTCGTACTTAAATTGTACCCTCGGGAGGATCTTTTTGAAACGCAAAACGGCAGCGAGAATGCTTGACCGTGCTCGGCAAAGCATTCTCAATTTGATACATTCGATGTTAATGGACTGAGTTTTTTCCCTCTCGTATATAAAATGCACCACAGCCTTTCACGCTCTCAATGACTTCAAACGTTTTTTTAATTATTTTTTCTCAATATAAATTGCTTGAAAGTTCCGACCTGATCCAAAAATTACAAATAAAGGTTCTCCCTTCATTCCTTTTTTTTTCTTTCATGAATATAATATACATCATATAAGATGTTCAAGAATGAATCTTATAAACTTTTTAGTATTCACTTGTGCAATTGTATTACGATCAAAAACTGCACTCACATCCAAATGAATTAATGTTGAACCTGACATATTTTTTTTTGCATCACTGCCAAAAATAGTGTTTCATTTTGAAACGATTTGTTCTACTTCTAAAACCTCAAAGTGTTCGATGTAAAAACATCATACGAGAAGACGTCAGAAAACGTTTGACAAGTGGGACAAAATCTGACATATTTTGTAAAGTCAATAGCAAAGTGAAAAAATGTTTCTCTTTGATGTGTATTGATGTTTGAAATAATTATAGATCTCCCTCCAAACTGTGAATTAACACAGTGAACATCTATATATATATATTTATAAACGTAGGCGTGTCATTCGCCCTCTGTTCTATTTTCATCCCCTAGCGCTTGCGCGTTGGGCTAATTTAAGAGAGACGGGGGCGTCGCGGCGCCAAAGAGCTTCTAGTCGGCATGCTTGCCTGGTCGGAGGCTTCGTTATAACGACGCTTGACGTTTGTCACGTCAAGACGACGACGACGGCGCCTTCAACGTCGAAGGCGACGTCAACAGAAGGTTGGGTACGATCGCGCACCACACGTCTGTTGTTCTCCTGGCGGTGGTAGACGTCGCGGCGCGGCCTCTGGCCGCGACTGGCGCGCGGCGTCAACGGCGTCGCGACGCTCGAATACCAACTCGACTGCGTGCGCCCCTGTAATCGTGGTACGTCAGACGACGTCTTCCGATTGACGTGCTGCTTCGTCAGACGTCAAACGAGCGACGTGCCACCCGCAACCGCGCCATGCTCGCCGGGAACGGCGTCGCGACGCTAGGGCGCCGCGATTCGGCAGAGGCTGGCGTCCGAGCTTGTCCGACGCCGCGAAGAATTTTTCCTCCCATCATCTTAGACTTTTGCCTCCTTTTTGCTTTCCCTGTTCTTATCCCGAATAATACTCGTCATCGTCATTTTTTGTCACCGTATTTTTAACGCTTTTATTTGTATTAGTTTCGTTTCAACCTGTCTCACTTTTTTCGATCACGCGCTGACTTTTTAATCCGATTTGTCCCGTTTTTGTTGCTCGTATATTTATACTCGGTTTCAATTTGTTCGAACTTTTTTTATCGCAGTTATTTTATTTTATTTTTTAACCAGACAGCTCGGATACTCTATATTTTGCCACTGCGAAACACGTGAAGGGAAATCGGACGCGAGTATTAGTGTATTGGATATTGTAAATATTGGAGCAGTTACTTTGTGAGAGTAATGAATATAGGAAATGTAATACACAGGATTGACTTTTTGATTGCTTTTGTGGCGGCCTAAATTTTTTTTATCGAGCGTTAGTTCTTTTTTGTTTTCCTTTTTCTTTCGTTGAGAGTTTTTATTGTTGGGTCCAATGTATTCACACTTATTGAGACTGTGTTTGCACAGTTACAAAAGTTCGTTGAAATTCGTCCCAATTAGTCGAAAAAATATTTTTTGTTTTGCATTCTGTAAACAAAATAATTAAAAAAAAAAGGATTTGACAAATCACTATTTTGCAATTTTCGTAAACTAAAAAAAAAAGTAAATTTTTAATTAATCTATATTGTTCAAAAATATAATTAAAAAAGTAAGGAAACCAATTTTATTTAACAAATTTTTTAATTGTGCGCTTGTTTCTGTTGAAAACACGAGATTATTGAATGATTCTATAGGTGTGTATATAAAAAAAATTGGAGATAACGCCGAAATTGATTATTAATTTTATTTTTAACTTGTTAAACCTATATCAATCAGGCAGCCTGATTTTTAAAAATGTTATTCAAATTTTAAGTAAAAGCTATATACAAAAAGATCTAAATCCTCATTATCCTGCATTGATTATATAAGTAATTTATATAAATAATCTTACAAAAACATTAAATTTATTTTAATTTTTCAAGTTTTGGTAAACCAATAATTATCGTTTTGATTCGTATTTAAATTTTATACAAATGTTATACATAATATTTGGTTGTTGGGATAGATTTTTTTTATCTCAAATTTAGAACATTGTATTTTGCTCTGTCAATATGAAAAATATTCATTTAAAAAAATATGATAAGATGATAAATGTATGCAAATATAGAGAATATTTAGAATTGTATGTGACTATACTTTTTGCTCTGTAAATTTGAATAAGCATACACGTTCAATAAGTCCAAAGTCGTCCACTTATTGCAAAAAGTGAAAATTTTCAATTATTTTACATAAAAATAACAATTAAGTTTTCACTTTTTGCAATGGGTAGACGACTTTTGAAATTCAAATTTAAAGAGTCTGCTCAGCCTCTATATTAATCAACGTGCGCATAAATATCCAAGAATATATGTTTTCGAATTGATTCGAAAATTTTAAAATAGGGTTAAAATTTCTTTGAAATAAATATACCTACAATCGAAGGTGACGTTTGTTCATTTCCTTTTTTAAGACAATTTTAAACTTCCATTCAAAAGTATATACACCCATAGTTCAAACAGGCACTATCACGTTGTTAAAATAAACACGTGATCGTATGCCAATAAACGACTGATAAAACATAGTATGCAGCACACATTGGAAAGCGTCGCGTCGCGGCGCCACGAAGCTCCACAGAATCTCTGCTCTCCTGTTTGCAAGCCTCGCAGCAGCCGAGCCGCGACAAGCTTTGAGCGACAGGTGGGCAGTTTTCCGTCGAAATCGTCGTCGACGTCGTGGCGCACTCCTGTCGATGCGGTTTGGCAACGGAAGGCCACACCTGTGCGAATCGGGCTTCCAGGTCGAAAGACACCCTGACGCCGCACCAGGCGCTTATCACGCGACGCTGGACGTTGTTCGGCTCGACGTACATCCCCCACTCTCCGTATCAGGGCTGTAACCATCAGAGTGACGACATAGAGAATATAATTGCGACGCTCTCGCGTTTGCGATTAGGTCGCGCGCACTCAGTCTAGAAGTCGTTCCATCCAGGCGAACCTATAGCTCGCCCGCGAATCCTGGCTGGAGCGAAACTAGGACAAGCCCTTCGATCGTTGTAAAAGGGCGTTGTAACGCGCGCGCAGGGCTGCAAAAAAACCAAGACTTTGAAAAATCTTTTTACTCGCTTATACTGCTCTGATATTTTAAACAAAATTCATAAATTTGTATTTTCAGTGCGATGTAAAATATTACATCGTGGCAAGAAACCCACGTGTGTTAAGGGACTTACTTTTTAAGATTTTTTTTTTTCGAGTTAGGCCCGGGGTTCTTGCGATTGCGGATCTAGGGATTAGGCTTGTCATTATACAATATAAGCTCAGTTGTAATTACAACTCGTAAGTTGTGAAGGGCGGCTGTTTTCAATTGTTAAATAAACTTTTAACAACCTGTAAACAGGTTATGGGTGAAGGGCTAATGCAATTTTTAGTCTCTTTATAAAAAATCTTATGAAATTCAACTGAATCTCCGACGAGGTTCTTTTCATTCTTCGACATTTTTATTAAGATCAATAGCGCGACTTTGCTTATTTTATCATTTAAAATATTGACATTGTAAAATAAAATATATATATATATATATATATATATATATATATATATATATATGCAAATTGTGCAATTTTGATTTTCAAAAAGGCAGTGCAGGTATAATGCTCTGACTTTATAAAAAAAGCTTTTTAAATCTTTGTAATAATGTTTTTCTGAGACGACCCATCGTGAATTTATTAGCAACAATTTGTATGCTGAAGTTGCAGTACAAATTAAATTATGAAAAAGTGAAATTAAACGAAAATTTAATCGCTTAAAATTTGAATTACAAATGATCCCTTCTCTTTTTACTCTCGAGTATTAACTGCGGCATGAATTACATGAAAACTCATCAATTGCTCGGTTTTCCCTTTCAGACGTTTACGTCTTTCATTAACTCAAAAATGATATGTTCAGAAAGTGATCGGAACATTTTTTTTGGTTTAATTAGGGGCGTCGGCCGGTAGGTATCGCGATTCCCGATCAGGACAGCATGCTGTGCGGACGTATGCGCGCGCCCGGCCAATAATAATATATCGTGACGTTCGCGTTGTCGATTATTTTCGAGTATTGAGGTCGATTCGGCTGCGCGGGTTATTGACAAAGCCTGTAGAGATGGGTGCGAAAAAAAGCTCGTGCGCGTTCCGCCAGCAGACTGATGAAATACCAAAGGTCTTGGTAAGACGAAGCTCTTTGGTCTCCACTGTCACGGTAATTGGTTCTTCGCGTAGGGAAGAGGCCAGCCGAGGGAGCTTTCGATAAGACAAAGCACCCGGCGGTTGCTTGCGCGCAGCCCCCGGCAACAGGCAAACATCAGCCGACAAAAGCTTTGAGCTCTTACAAGCGGCGACGCTTTCGGCAGTAGCGTCGAAAAAGCGCGGGCGTCGCGACGTCCGATCCGGCTAGCAGCACCAAGGGAGCTCGCTGATGCTTCGCGTCTGATCAAACGTTGACTCACAGAGCTTGCAGACCGTTTTTCCTCGTTTTTTGTTTTTTGTTTTTTTTTACACAATTCAATTTGTTTTTGCATTTACCTTTTTTTTTTCATTTCAATTATTATTTATCATTTATCAAGCGATACAAAATATTTAATATAATTAATTTATTTACTTGTGTTTACGCATTTTGTTCATAAAATTATTTAGTTGATTAATTAAATTTATTTTAATGTTACTTTATGTGTTCACGTGATACACATGTGGTGTGCACGTGAACAACTCTTTATTCTTCGTTCTTTATTCTTATGTCTAAATTCAAATAACATTTTATTATCAAATTTATATTTTGGTGTAAGCATGGAGTTGGGTTGCGCTCGCTGTACAATGGGCGCGCCGGCTCTGTCGCCACATGGTGTTGCGTTGCACTGTTTTCTCGAGTGTTTTTCCTCGAGTTTTATGATTTTGTTTTTATCAAATTTGTTTAGTGAATAGAACAATGTAGTTCTTGGAAGATTTACTCCCAATTTAGTGCTGAACTGGCTGGGATTTTTGTGTCGTCGTCAACGGCAGTTCAGTTCCAACTTGGTCGCGTCGACGAGCAACGTCGTGCTCGAGACGCATAGTTTTGTTGGTTGTCTATTTATTTCTCGCGTCGTGTTTTTGTTAATAAATACAGGGGTTTTTCCTGCGGAGCTTACACCTCCAAAGGTTTTTTCCCCCACTTATCAGCCAAATTCGTGTGTGCTTATTTAATTTCCTTTTCTATCAAGGACATTGGTGCCTAAATCTGCGGTCAAGTATGATGAACCGTTTTTGTATTCTAGTCACTAAAGTTCTTTTTTTAAAGTTCATTTTTTATTTTAAATGGAGATTTTTATAAACATTTTTTATTGACTCGCCAAAACAACTTGTATCTGATTTGTTTAATGTACACTGAGAAAAATAGATTGACGCATATCTATAATATTGAAAAGCTGACAGAAAGGTTCATATGCGTTACAATTACAAATAATACCATATTTTATATAAATTCATATAATTCTTGAATTAAATGAGAATTCAACAATTGCTAAGAAGTAAAAAATGTAACTTACGTTACCATTCATCATGAACCTTGTATACAAAAACATTTTTTACTGCTTCAGTAATTCATGAGGTATACAATTTTCATGTGAAATATAAAAGCATAATGGGTTTCAATCAATTTTCATACAAAACAGGACGTATACTTTTTCCTATCCTTCCGCACACACCTCGCATCAATTATTTAACGCATCAGACAGCAGTAGAGAGCAGTAAATGTGCAAAAAGAAGTGGCTTTAAATGCACACAAAAAACGTCTCATAATTGTTACGCACGGGTGTATTTTTACGGCGCTGTTCTCGTCGTCATTCACTCATCGTGTACTTACGACTGTTTATTAGCCCAATATGCGACTTTTTGCGCGTCCCTACTTTTCTCGCTGCCGTGTTCATGCACGTAAACTAAAGCTATACGGATCGTCGCTATTGCTCCTTATATATCGCACTTTTTCATCGTACACCGCGAGTCTGAGTGTTTCGTAATTGCGGGTAGTTTTGCCCGCAATGGAAAAAGTGCCTCGCAGCGGCGTGCGAGAGAATGTCAGGAGATTGAACGAAATATAACGAGTGTGTGATTGCAGACTGCCAGCTGACGGCTAATGATCAGAGACGTTTACGTGTGTACGCGCTCCGAACCATCCAGCGCCCTCAATTACACCTTCGCGTACCAAAACTCGTTAGCGTCTCTGTTTTCATTATTCTCTGATGCTGCAATTTTTGTTTCTTCATTTCTTTTCAATCAGATAAATATCATTTTCAGCTCATTTTCGACATTTGTTTCGTGTCAACATCTTCTTTTCATTTTTACATAAAAACACATGAATCCCCCTCAATCAGCAGCCCTTTGGAAATGAAACCTTCATAAACCATCGATTCTTCAAAACTGCATCTTATATTCGATACACAAGCTTGCATGGTTAGTTGTAATAACACTTCTTCTGCCTTAATCATTGACGAATCGATTAACATAATTTTTAGTTCTCACATCTGTTAACATCTTTTATGACTGTTTTTTTGTCGTATACATTCAGCTGCATCCAGTTAAAAAATATATATATACACTGGTCCAAATAAAAACGCAACGAACCTTCCATGAGAAATACATGTAAAGTGTTGTGTTTTTTATTTGGATCAATATATATATATATTAATAAAAATAATACCAATAATGATATCATTTCTTACTCATACATTAAAAAGAAAATATGTTTGTCTGTTATAAATAGAAAAAAAACAAACCTGAACGAACTCGATTTTTTTAACTATAGTGAATAAATGAGGTATACATTAGCAAAAATAAATATGTAATTTCAAAGTTTTTGCATTGTTTCAATAAAAAACCGTTTTAAATATTTTCTAAAATTACTTTTACATCGACTCAAATAAAAAAAAAACAGTTCATTTAGAACAAATTTGATGTCAATTTCCAAACAATAACTCAAAAGTTTAAAAATTTTTAACTTTTTTTCTGCTTTTTAAAAAAAATTAAAAAAAAATCCGAGAGGTTTTTTGTACTTGAAAAAAGAATAATATCATGAAACATGATTTCTTATACATGTAAGGCTAGGCTACAATACAAAAATGCTTAAAACAGAATAATAAAATGAAATCTGCATTTTTCAGTCAAATCTGCCCTGGCCGTTGACCGTGACTAATCACTGCGGCGAATAAGTTGCATTTGCATGTGATAATGAACGCACGCAAGCGCCATAAAGCCGGATTACAGGGACCGCATCAAATGAAACTTTCGTTTTCTGGTTGCAGGCAAGACGAGATCGCATAGCTCGCGCACACGGCAACGCCTTTTGACGGACGCACATATATCAGGTACCAGCATGCATGTAATCTCTCATATATACGATTACGATTGTATAGCTCGTGTGCAAGCTCACGCGCGTCCGCCAGACTTCTCTCTCTCTCTCTTTCTCTCTCTGGCCCTCGGCTCAATACTTAGTAATTGAAGCGAACTGTAATTGGATCGCCAGTAATAGCCAACCACAGTACCTTCTCCTACTGCAAATCTATATTCTCCCCTTCCCCCAATTACTTTTTTCGCATTTTTATTTTTTATTTTTTCTCGAACTTTTTTTTCCGATGCACCGAATGTAATTCGTGTTTTCAGTATATGCATATAAATGACTTCGCGGTGAATTTTTCGTTGAAAAATAGTAGATGAGATTTAAAGGTATACAAAAAATTTCTTTCAAACAACTTACCATTTTTCGGTCCTGATTTTTCGAACTTGAATTTAAAAAATTGTTTCGGCGAACCAGCAAAAACCCTCTCATTTTGCATACTTTCTCCGAACTTTTAAACCGTTTACGAAAAAAAAAGAAAACAAAACAAAATGCATACGTTTCCGTTGAGAAACATTCAGAAGCTATAATATTCTACCTGGCAAAAAATCGACGACAAACTCAGCACCTTTCAACCCTAAAAAAAGGAGCGCACGCAAAGTCAAAATTTCCACGACTATTAAATTCCGCGCACAAAGCTAAAATTGTCACGCGAACAGAGTCTGCGTGCCGTCATGCTGCGATGCAAATTTTGGTCTCCGAAATAATCTGCGTACTGATTTGTACGCAGATCTGATGCATTGTCGTATGCACAATGGTGGGACACGCAAAACTCGGAAAGAAAAATTATAATGAGCAAAATAATGTACAATTTTTTATGCAGTCCACGAGAAGGTCAACAAATCGCGACACCTTTTTGAATATCAAAAAGTGCGGTTTCACGGGCATAGCAATTTGTTTGATGCACGTTATTCGCGATCGGCGCGAAAACGATCGCACGATTTCTGTTATTTAGTCGACGCACTTTCGTGCAAAAATGTTACCTTGGGAGCAAGTACGTTCCGTGAAAAACTTAATGAGTAAAACAGCTCATTTTTAACGTGCATGCAATTTATACTTTAATGTGTGTACGATTTGCAGCCTGCAACCAGTGCAATCTTTTCTATCGTTTTTTGCGACAATTTTGTCCAAGATTGATGGTTGGATTTGGAATCTGGTGAAAGTGTAAGTTATTCCACGAAACGGAGGGAAGCGAACCCTTTGAAAAAAAAAAAAAAAAAAGAAAAATGAAAACCATTTGATTTAACAATTTGAATTAAAAAAAGAAACATTTCGAAAATATAATAATTTCTGGACTGTATAAGTGAATAAAGGGATGAATGAGGAACTATTTCACAATAAAATGAACATTGCTTGCACACGCCAACGTATTGCCTTTAGGAGAAGCGGGCAGACATCAAGATAGTCGCACGAAAAGTTGCCGAGTTATACAAGGTACAATTTCCATATAAATCACGCGAGGCAATCTGATCGCGCGCGATTCCCGTTCGCACCTCAGCAGCCTCCGCGCTCTCGCGACTTTTTGCTGATTTCATGTGTGTATACCTTTACAGAACTGACACGTTAAAGCATATAATCCCCGGACGCGTCTGGACGATTGTCAATCGAGCACGTTGTTTATGGAAATTAATGTTAATGTCGGACAACGTGCGAATAACGTTGTCAATAAAGATTTATTCCTCTCGGGCGCGTGTTTTATTAATCCAAAAAGTGATGTTTCAATAGAGAAAGTGGGAATGAGAAATGCACTGCAGATCGTTGGCTTGATCTCTGCTGGCTTTATTTATTCCCACCGGTTTTGTCTCCGACAAACGTGTTTTCGATTGTCTTATTTGCGCTTAGGAAGTTTAGTTTGTTATTTATTTGCATTTATTGAGATCATTTAAGAGATAGGGTTGAATGCACCAAGATAATTGAAGGGAATTAAACTGCCGATGTGGGAAATAAAAATTGACGAATAAATTATTATCATCCGACATGCTTGTTATTTATGCCAGTGATGTTTAGACATTTTTGCCGGTTTTGATTTAAATAAATTTGTAACAAACATACGTGGGAATGGAATTAATTTGATTGATAAAGTGAACTAAAATTTTAATTTGACATTGGAAAATAATGTATTTATCTTTATTCGAAGTAAATTACAAAACACAATAAACAACTGGGGTAATTGTGACAACTTGTATAATGAATGTGACATTTATACAGCTTTGCTATATAAAAAAAAAAATTTCTTTTGTTCAGCAAAATTTAATAAGAACGTTCTTATTATTATTATTATTATTTCTGCTTCTTCTTATTATATATATATATATATATATATATATATATATATATATATATATATATATATATAATTAATTTCAGAAAATGTTAAAACAATATAATGACGTTAATCCGAGCTTGTGAACATCCTTATAAACTTGATCATCCTGTTTGCTAATTAGCCGAATGAAACATCGCTGCACGGGGTCCTTATATAGAGGCACGCATAGCACACGTAATGCTATTGAAATTGTTGTAGCGTCGCGCGCTGTAAAAGCGTGCGCGTCATACCCCAGGCTTGCGCGCAAAGCGTGGCTTTATTCCCCTTCCGGGCATGCAATCGGCCGGCCAATCTGTCGTGCGAATGCCCCTCCCTTTGGGGGCGACCTCTTTCTCAGGATCTCGCGCCCCCCGTTGTCGTCCCCCCTCCCTCCCCGTCCTTCTGCCGCGCTCGAATGATCTGACTCTCGGACGCGCACCTGCCGCTGATTCCCACACTCGGAGCCCTCGCGCCGGACGTGACGTCACGACCTCAACTCTGCTACCTTGTCATACATATAGGTGCTCAAACACCGTCACGTGTTTGGTTTTGATATCGGGCCCCTCGGAAATCTTACGAAAGTAGAATGTCAAACAGATGATGAGTTTGGGTCGAAGTTTAAAGCTTAATTGGGTCAAAACATTTTGAATTACAATTTATTACTTGAATCACATCTGAATAGGATACTATTCCATTTCAAACGGAAATCTTATCTGAACAAGATAAACTTACTTTTTGAAAAAGATATTTGCTATCTCAATTTGTAAAAATAAAGATAATCCATTTCGTTCATCGGATGTATCAAACGCGAAAACAACTTTTGTTCTTGTTTAGTTGCATTGACTTTAGTAATGTGATCGCCAAATTTTGGTTTCAATTTAATGAACAATTAAATAAACGTGTGTGATCTATACTGTTGTTATTCATTTCAGAGGCTTGTTTTATAGAAGAGAAGATTGTTTTGTTTCAGATTTGCAAAATCTGGTTGAACGTTTGACTGCAGTAAAAGTACATTCGAATGACGGGGTTTGAACAGTTGTAGTTAGGGTAATTAGAGTTTTTGCTCGGAGAGTGCAATAATAAGGGAGTCGGTGAACGTGACCTAGTTGTAGCGAATTTTAAAGAGATAAATGGGATCCCGTTATTGCTGCCAACAACAATCGTCTTTTCAATTAAGGCCGTCTCTCTTTCTGCTTCATTTTGTTTTTTTTTTTTTTACTTTAATGCGAAATTTTGATATTTTCAAATCATATCCAAATTCAAACCTAAACTTATTTTTCCATCTCAAGGGTAATATAAAAATAATGTCAAATCTTTCATTCATTTTTTTATAACTCTTCTTTTATCAAACCATCATTTCAACTCAATCTCTTTTTAATGAAAGCGACTAAGTACATTAATCCCCTGTGAAGACATTAAAACTCTTAATCACTCTCTCAGGCGGACACATATCATCAGTCAACGAATTCGGCGGGATCCGGAAGTCGAATAACATCAACAACTTTTCGGTCGCACTTGGAATTCCATTCACACGATTCGCTTAATTAACCTCATAATAGTCCTTGAGATAATTTCTTTCCTCTGTGATGAAGAGAAAAAAAAAAGAAAAAAAAATGTACTAGTTGAAATTAGATGATTGCGTTAACTGCCGCTTCAGAAAAGCTTCACTTCTTTGGCTTCTGAGAAGCACGCTTGTGGAACTTGCCGCGAGTCAATTGAGCGCTGAACGAATAAGGCACCTGTATTCTCGCCTTGTGATGCCACAAGCGTTATTACATAAACGGTAGTACCAGTTCGTATGTGCGTTTCAAACTAAATATCAGTTTGAGCTGACGTAGGGCGATTTGAACTGACGTACATACGCAGAGCCGAGGTTCGTGTGCGAGTAATAGCCGGCTATTGTGATAACTCTCGGTTCATTTGAGAATAGAGCCGAGGAACGGAAGCCGAGAGCTGCTAATCAGCGCGCACTTGTTATACCGAACGTGTATACTTTTCAAACACAAGAACATAGTTTCGTTTGATTGAAAACTTGTTTTCATGTAGTTGATAACTAAATGAAATTTAATTTTCGCAATCAATTCAAATTATAAACTATAAATATTGCACCATATTGTTTTTAACATACTTTTTTTGACCTGTTCAAAATCTTGCTAAATTTTTTTTGTTTTTAAGTTACAAAAATTCAAGAATCTTCTATTTGACGCAAGAAAAATAGTTCACGTATAATAAATTTCTTGAATAAAAAAAAGTTTTTTTGTTCATAAAAGGTTTATGGTTAATTGCCAATGCAAGTCAAGAGAATGTTTGTTATCTTTGTTTTAGTACAGAGATAAAAATTATACTGAAGGGTACAAATATATGAACCTACAAAAAATCAATGTAGAAGTCTGTTGGTTGAATGCCACCTGAAACCTAATAGATATGATTTAAGTGTAATACACTTATACCAAGGAGGGAGCATTCGCGAGTGCATAATTTGGTGTATTGTGAGGGGCGATGATAAGGAACGAAACTTGTAGGACTGGTTACTGATGGCGTGTCGAACGATAGTAGTAATTTTCTCTGGTAATAGAGTTGGATAGGCCGTTGCTATATGTGTGTAGCTATAAGTATATAATGTAACTTAATACAGTTTACTCATCCTTACACGCGCGTCCGTTTTCAAGTCGGTACCGCGGATGTTCTGTTCTCGGTATTAGAAAAATGCTCACGAAGAGAGCCGTCTTTGGAGCGCACGATAAAACAACGAGTATCGAGAGGGCTTTTACAATGTCGGCACTCGCACGATTAGAAAGACCGAGCCGCTACTAACAAGCACTCGCATCACGACACACGTGAGCTCGTCACGGAAGTGACAGTTTATTTTTATTGTACCACGAGTGCAGTACCTTGAATACGTTTGAAAGAAAAACAAGATCACTATTGCGATATACGCCGCGCGAGCTATATTACAGCTCTCGCAATTTCCTTCTACGTGATTTATAAGCTGCCATTTTTATTAGGCGCATTTCTCCGATTGACTTTGATTTATTTTTCCTTTTGTTACAGATTGAGAAACATGACAATTATAACTGCGAATGTATAAATTATGTAAGGATAGATAAATGGTATCCGCAAATTCATCGGATCATCATTCAAAGTAATGTATGATTTGAAAAAAAAAAGTGCAAAAGTGTACAAACGCCAAGTGTGGCAAGAAATGTCCAAATTTTGGTCGCACGTTTATTTGTCAATTTGGAAAAACCGAACAAGAATGTCAAGACATGGATGTTGCATAGTGCTCATAATGTTTTCAGCTCGCGTGCCGACCGATTGACGTCGACAGTAACTTAATTAAAATTGCATATTGCAGTTAGGCCTTTTTATCGTCCGAAGTCCGGAGAATCTTGTACACCGCATGATGAGAATACTCGTTGCAGAATTTGTGCGTCGATGAATTAAATATGAAATAATTGAAGTGTGACGGCGAAAATGAAATTTTTTTGACCGCAGAAAAACAACACCTGGACTTCTCACGTATACTCAACGTCAATGGGATTTAACTTTTACTTCAAATTATCATCCAATTCGATAAAAATTTAAATTTTAAATTGACGAAACGTGTTGATTTTTCAAAGAAAATAATATCTTGTAATTACACTAAGTAAAACATTCATGGAAATTTTATATTCTTTCATGCATTTTTATCTCGATGGATAATTTTTCAACAAAAATTTAGAAAATAATTTTTGCCTGAAAAAATTTGTTTATACTCTATTACACTGTTCAGTGATTTGTTTAAAAAAAATTTCCACTGTCTCATTTCATATGAGTTAAATTTAATTTTTTTTTGTTATCGCTGTATAGAACATTATTTTTCATACTATAATATTTTGTTTCTGGTTGATTTTTTGTTTCATATTAAAAAGAAACAGTTCAGAGAATTTAAGATTCAACGCATACAAATTATTCGTTTGAAATGAAATGCTAATTAAGTGAGCTATAATTCTGCAATTCGCGGAATCATCGATGAAGTGTGCACGATCATTAGCATGGTCAGACCGAAGCGACAAGAGCCATTTGGCTCCTCCCGAAAAAATGTAATTACAGTGAGAGTTTCGGTGTCGTACTATGCAATCAAATTTTTTAATCTACGTTAATCAACGTTAAAACTACTGTAACGTTTTTTGCTGCTAAAATTATAATGTTTTTAGCACGATGCGACTTTGAGGTACTCAACTTTTTTATTTTTAAATAATAGGTGCGTTTGTAACCTTTTCCTCTACAACGGTTTTTTTAATGGAAAAAATACATTTAGAATAATAATCAATTTTTTGCAAAATTAACCAGATTCTTCCAAATCATATAATTATTCATTCACGCAATGAAAACCACTTTAAAAAATGTCTTAAATTACAAAGTGTTCAAATGCAATAAAATAGAACATGTGGAGATTGACAAGCTATTGCAAGAGCTTTTGTTTTAATTAGGTGACCACCTTGACGCTAAATCAACAGTGTTTTCCGCATGACCTAACATCTTTTTACACTGTACCGGAAAGCAAGCTTTATTCATGGTGCTACAGCTTCCCACAGTATATTTGCCGTGCGGCGATCAGAATATCGCCTCGTTGTTTTTTCGTACCGTTTGGGCTTCTTATGGATTAATTAAACACAACGCAAAAAAATTCTTACCGATAAATCAACCATGCAATTTGAGAGTAAAGTGTACCGGCGTCTGACTTTTGCATGCATATAAAATTTTCGTCAATATGTTGAGATAAAAATTGTTTTCTCTGATAAACCAAGCGGATTATCTTAATTTTTTTAATGATCGATATATCTATAGTTACATGTTCACTTTTTATTTGAATCATCAACGTCAGACACGTGGATAAGGTTATTTATTAACAAAATTGCAGTGCACTTTTATATCAATTTCATGTGCGATTGTAATTCCAGAATTTAAAATCAATCCCTCGTCAATTTTATGACATAATCATTGCACATGTTGGTGAAAGTATTTCGACCGACAGCAAAGAGTTATCGATGGAGATTATCTTTGTAGCCCCGATATCCGCTTCTTTCCGTGTTCGTTCGATTGCTATATTCAAGCAAAAAAAAAACGATTAATTAAACTTCTCACAATGTTTTCTCGCCCTGCGGACTCTTTTTTCGCCGCGGCACACTTGGTACGAAAAACACGCATGAAAGACACGAGTCGACAAATGTCGAACAATGCTCCAAGTTTCCGGTCGTAGTTCGTGGCAGGCGTTAATAAGTTATGAGCCAAGTGACGAATGGACACATTAGATGTCAATCCACAAGTGTTTTTTATCGTCGCTTTTTTTCTTATGAAGTCTCCTTACCGGCTCATGAACATTCTAGCATTGTGTCGACGACGGATCGCTATTTCCTTGCCCAACAGAGGGGCAGTAATTGTTTTGTCGTACAAGATAACCAAAGTCGAAGAATATTAGTGTCACACTCTGCATGCAAATTTCAAAGCCATATGTTAATTGAAATATAAAAGATTACAATTTTTTTTAATAATTCAATTTTAAACCATACAAATACAAGTTAATAAAATTAAGTGTATATAATTTTAATTTGCATTTCCATAAATTTCTATTTTACCATAAAATATTGACACTAAGACAATGATTTTTGTGCAATTGAGTTACTTCTAGGAATATGTTACAAAATGTATCAAACTAAGTTAAGCTCAAAAACTTAAGTTTTTGAGAAGTTCATCACGTGTCTATGTTAATTCACTAAGTCTACGTTCATATCTGAATATAGGTAATAAAACAGAATATTGAACTATGAAATGGAAAATAATATAATATGAACAAAAATGAAAAACTGCAAAGTTTGAAAATTAATTAATATAAAAATTTTTTTAAATAAATAGTACATTTTATATCGACGCTTCCCACGAAGAAGGGCCTATCTCAATTTAGCAAAACAAAACGGCCTATTTGAAATTTTATTTGTTTTGCCGAAAAACGACCTATTTCGAATAAATGGCGAAAAACGGCCTATCTTAACTAAATGTTATTGAAAACCAGCCTACTTCAAATCGATTTTCAGACGTATCGACAGAAAATGTCCTATCTGAAAGAAATGATTGAATAACCTGT
>JAQQRF010000737.1:0-29257 GCA_030523145.1 Trissolcus brochymenae | reverse complement strand
TTTTCCTTTTAAATGATTTTAAAGTATTTATTTTTTCACAAAAACTAAGAACTTCCATAAGAAACAATGTATTTCACCTTTTCAGAAAATAATTTATTTTTTTATGAACACTGTTTATGAATTGGGACATTCTACTGCATCTAAAAATTTTTTTTTTTCAAACCAAAAAGATTTATCTCTATCGACGCTACTGCCTCCTTAATCGAGAACAGAAGACAGAATTCATGCAATTCGAAGGATAAAAAATATTTTTTTATTTTTCTATTTTAACAATATTATATAATTTTAACAATGACAATAATGAAAGAATTTCTTCGATGAATGAAAATGTCTTTAAATTCTGAATCAAATTTCGGCATTTAGAGACAGGTTGAAATATTTCCGTCGCAAAATTGATTAGAATCACTGTTAGTTATGTTCTTTGTTGTGCAATTGTGTTATACCTTATTTTTTTCATGTTTTTCGATTTAAAATCAAACTTTAAAACTCATTTCTTAGTCAAAGCAAGTATCTTCATTACTGTATTTTTTCGATATCATTTTCAAGTATGTAATTCATTTTTGTGTACTATGTTTAAATCTGTGCAAATTTCAGATTTAATGGCGCAATCAGTAGATACGATAATTCTCATATAAAAATTAATTATTACTATTTCAAAAGCATTATGTGTTATGTGCTATGTGCCTAAATGTGTTGTGTCGTCTCGATTTTAGCACAGCACATCAGCTCTTTGTGTGTAGCATAAAATTTCAGCACTATATACCAAATCGATCATCATCTAATGAAGTTCCTCTGCTCACAAATAAATGTCAAAAAAGTCCAAGACGTTAATGTCTACAACACTCATCATATACTGTAAGGAATCATGAAGCTTCGTTTGGTGGCAATTCAACAACAGAACCATGCCAATCACTGATTCGGCGTTTAATGCCTCTGAAACATCGAAATTATAGCCCAATATGTGGATAAAATCAAGGAGATAAGCAGTAAGATTCAACCTCGTTCGTAGATCAACCTTGCTAATGAATTCAAATTCTATGAAGGGGATACTTTAAAATGTTCCTCTCAGAAACGGAATCCTAAAATTTGTGATCCAAACTGGGCGATCATGGATAGCAACTCAAGGGTAATCTTCAGCAAGGCTGAACGTGTGTGGAGAGATACAATTGGCAGTTGGAGTATAACACTGCTAAAGCAACAAATTTATTTCTTTCCAAAATTAAAATATTTGTAAAATACTTTTGTAAAATTTGTTTAAGTTTTTGATTTTGATTTTTCTGGAGTGTTCTCAGTATTTATAAACTTTTGAATAAAAACAAATTTTATAAATACTAAAAAAAATGAACAAAAAATAATAAATAAACTTTTTTTAAATTTGGGAGTTCTGGAATTGATGGTAAACTTGATTCGTGCTCTCTACTAGGTAGTCATAAGCTATATGATTATTATTATATATTACTATTATTTTATGTATTTTGAATTTAGAAACGGTCGGATTTGATATTCAACAATTTGAACTTGGGTTTTCATGACGATACAAGTACGTTGTCTTGTTCACTTGTCTACGAATACATCTTATATATTTTTAACCTTATTAGGAAATATAATCTGAGTCATCAAAGTTGCATTTTTTGTAATAAGTTATTGTATAGATAGTTACACTATCGATATCTAAAGTTACGACAAAATTATTGCAAATCGTACCTCTCACGGACGAGAATATATTTAGAAAATATAAATAAAATATATATGTATATACTGTAAAATATATTTCCGAAAATAAGGTTAATATTTATTATATATTTGTTAATAAATTTCATTACATAAAATTTCAAAATATAAAATAATATATATTTTTTATATAAACAATTGATAAAAAGTGACCATTCAGGTAATATTTATTAGATATTTTTAACGACTTTATGTTCGTCCGTAAGGGACACAATCGCCGCAGTTGAATATTCTATTGTATTTTCACTTTCGAACAAGAATATAAAGGAAATAAAACATGTTCCCAAATACGTTTCGTTAAAATATTTTAAAATAATGAAATTCTGGTTTAGATTATTGCATAAATCATTTTAGACATTATTGAAAACGATGTTTATGTTGAAACATTCTAAAAGGTTTTCGATTAAATATTTATTTTTGACACGGCAATCAATCAACTGTATAAAACTTTGAAGAGTACAATTTCATTTGGGTTGCGGCAAATCAACTCGCAAAATTGGGCATTTTAGCTTCAAGCAAATGTTTCAGGTAAGGGCAGAAGTGTATAGATAAAGCTAAGAACAAAGCGTGCAACAGGCGCTCTGCATCATCGCTCTTGTGAAGAGCTTCAACGTCCACGAGTTTCATAAATTGCTAATTACGTAAACAGCCGAGCACATTGATTATCGTTCACGTTAAATCATCTTTGGTATATACCCGTTTACATAGATTTTTTTAATCTTTCATATATCTTTGAAAATCATGTTATAATAATATAAAAAGTGTTTTATTACAGTAAAAGTATTTTCTTCACATTCCTTATATGCTTGCTTAGTAAATATTTTTTTAATATTTCTGATCATGAATGTACTCGTTCTTGGAAACTTTTTGTGCTCTAAAAAATGATTAGTTGGATCAAGAAAAATATACTCGAATCAACCCCGTATCTATTTTTAACGTATTAAATGAAAGAAACAGTTCATAATTTAAGAACATTATTCTAGAATTAAAAAACTTAAATTGTTTATTTCTTGCTTCAAGATTAAATTTTTTAAGACTGTGCAGATGTTTACAGGATATTAAAAAATGTGCGCTTGTAAGGTAAATCAACATGTTACTATTACAAAAAAAAGGAAGAACTATTACGGTGTAATTTTTGCGCATTTTCACGCACACACTGTACATCAATTTCTTAATATCTCTTTTAATAAAAGCAAATTTGTAACAAATCATATCAACTTAACTTTCTTTATCCATTGTTTCGTATTATACAAAATTGATTAAATTTTTTCGCGTTTTGTCATATGTCATCAAGTGTGCAATGTACGTACTTGTACAGACTGAAGCAATATGACTACTTCTCGAAATTATTTTTAACTAAAACTATTCTGTAAATTAGTTTTGAAGTTAAATTAAAACTTATTTATGAGTTGTTTTATCAACTCATATTAATACGAATTTTATACGATTTTAAATTTTTATTGAACGATACGTTTATTTGTTGAATCCGAATATTTGTTAAAATTTAAATTCACTATATTTTTTAGTATATTTAACTAAACTTCAATATCCATTTGTATAATTCTAGTAATTTTTTTAACATAAATAGGGCTTATGGAAGTTCTACTTTTGAAACCTCTTTGGAAGAATATTTCGATGCAACATTTATTTTACATTTATTAATTTGTGATACAACAAAGGTAGTCAGGATATTGGTTTCGGGGTGGTAAAAACATTATTAATATATGCTTTAAGGAAACGTGTAAGATTAATTTGCAAAACGAGTCACCATCGTCCTTTCTTGCCGCGTCCGTCATTAATCTTATCCGTGGAAAAAAAAATTATTTTGTAGAATCTTCAACTGAACAGGGAATCTTGTCTCCGGTGATTTTCAACACGATCCGATGGATGATTTAATCGTCTCACACTAGTAGCCATGTAAGAAATTTATATCATAACTCATAAGAAAGACCAAGAAGTTAGTGAACTTTTTAATTCCAATTGGAAAATTAATTTGTTTATTTAAATATATATTCTTAGCGCTAAATCGTTGATCATTATCTAAAAAAATTAGTTTGGTAAAACTTCTTTATAGTATAATTCGTTAAAAATAAATATTACTTTATGTTCAACTTTAACTGTGATTCTAAAATTGTTACAGATATAAGAGACTGATTATAAGAGAAGGATTCATTTATCAATGTAAGTTGCTGTTAAGAAACGTATTTTTTGTCAATAAGTTTTTTTCACATTGTTATGACGATACATAAGTGTATATGCTAATAGGTATAGGTAAGAAACATGAGTTAAATGGATGTCAAACCCTTTGACTCCAATCAGAATAGATTAGAATAGATAATTCTAATAAGTATTGTATAATATAATCAAACGAAATTAATATAACGAATAATGTTAAAAAATGATTGCAAAGAAAATTAATAATATTCAAAGTACGGAATCAATACGTAAGTAAATTTTTAACTATAATATAATATTACGGAAAATCATAAATTCATTTTTCAAAAAAATCAATAAAAAATCCTTAGAAATTATTCTTGTAATTGTTTAAAAAACGAATAATGCCACGGGTACAATTAAAAACCAATAAAAGGTAAAAACACACATTTTTGACGACAAGTTTGAATTTGGTTGGATCATAATTTTAATGAAAATGTACCGAAGAAAATAATGGTCAACGTTTCCTGCTCGTATTATTTTTCGCAGCATGGCACGGAAAATTTACGGGAAGCGAATAGAACCAGAAAATTAACGATTCTAAAGGGGAGGGAGAAGTTTTTCTTAGTGTTTTAATATAAATGCTGCTGGCGGATTGCACCGCGGACTGACTTGGGCGAGGTTGGCCGTGTGCACTTGTTTGCGGCAGTTCGTGCCAAGCTAAATGAAGAATGAAGCTGAAATTATTTGCTGGAAAACAGTGAAACAGGATGTGGAAACGACACCGCGCAGATTTACAGGCGACGCCGCCGCGCGAGTCACACCGTTTCGCCCTTAGTTATGCTGCTTTTTAATCTCTTTGACTGATCATCGTTTAGATTTTGTCTCTCTCAAAAACTCGATCTTGAGAGAAATAAAAGAAAAGAAAAACAAACAATCGTTTATATGAAACTCACAATAATTGTGCACAACACACAATAGTCATTTTATTTATAATTTTATATAGATATAATAAACTTTATTTATTTACAAATTATTCTGAATTTCAGTTAAGTTCAAGTTATTAGCAGAAATATTGTTCCGTTTGCGATAACAAATGGATTTTTTGTTAGAAAAAAATGTACAATTAATAATTCTTCATAATGTATGTGTCATAAAATGAACAATTAAACGTTTGGCATAAAATGAAAGGGCTGAGTAGAATTGGTATCTGGGTAATAGCTTAAACCTGACGAGTGTCGTGTGATGGATGAATGCGATAGGCTCGGAGTGAACGTGCCATTCTGACATGTTTATAGTCAGTTTGTAAGAGTCGCATATATATTCACGATTCGCATGCCTCTTTGTGACTCGAACAACTATGTTTGCAATTTAAACCATGAAAGGCGTTGAAATTCAATGCGCTACCCCTTAAGAAGAGTTGTACGTCGACACCAACAACTCAGAGTTGAACGACAAATAATACAGTTAGCGGTGATTAATCAATGCCTAATTTAGACGGCCACCAACGTCGGTTTTCATTTTTTTTACTTTAAATGAACTCCTCATTACACGCAACTCGTAATACATTTAATGTTCAGTTATGCTATATTGATACATTTATATATTAGAAGAAACAAAAATTGAACAAATTAAACAAATTTGTTGTCACGAGTTCATTAAAATGATACATATGAGTGAATATGAATAAATTGTTAGCAGAGCGTGTCATTCATTCGGAAGGAAAAGTAAAGTCGCGTTATGGTTCGGGGTCTGGACCGAAAAGAGTTTGAAACAGCTCAAGCGCCCATGTATTATAAATATCGCCAGTGAAAGATGGCGCAGACAGCAGCAGGGAAGCGCCGGGGACTGGGGTTGCTTGGGTAAAGGAGTGGAACAGAACCAGAATTAGCATAATCAGAATAATTTCCACCAGCTGACAGCGTCCTCATTCTTTTTCCTGCGGCAATCTTTGCGTTGCTTTATTTTCCATGTTTTCCTCTATCCAATCTTTCGTCTCGAATTCTCACGCCGTTTCGAGACTGCATTTGGATCCCGCCAAAACGAATGAAAGAACGATTCTTCCGGCGACGACTGCCTCTTCTTTTCCGTCCTCCTCTCACCCGAGTAACTTTTTCACTTATTTTCCACGCGAATTTGAATTCCCGCCGTTTCTTTAACTAATCGTTTCACAGCGTCAATGTGGCGCGGGGAATTCAACCGGAAGCGTAACCCATTTACATGTTTCATTTCTTATAATCGGCGGCTTCTTTTATTTAGATATACTGTCTCAAACGAAACTTAATGAATATTTTCATCCAAGGATGGATCTCTCAGACTCGCTGAAATGATATACAACGATGAAACACAACGATTCGAGCATTTAGGGAGGGGGATTGATGCGATTTTTTTGGGAAGTTGTGACAAATTGTTGGCAGCAAAGAATGATCTGAAAGTCGAACTGTCGCGAACAAAAATTCGTATTTTTACAACGTCGATATCATAGGAAAGGTTGCAGGTCACGTATAGTTCGGATACTTGCCGCAACATGGCGCCTTCAGGGCCCCTCGAATATATCAAAGTTCATGCGTTTCTACCTAATATCGGTGCTATGCACGCGTCACTCCCTCCGCTTTTCTGATGCTAACTTTCGTCTTCCCGATTCACGATCCTCACACCTCGCTGATCTTTATTCATTCTTCGCCTCAGCCATTTCAATTTTTCTACATTTTAACTGCAAACATTCAACCGCGCTAAGAATTTCGACGTGACCTCGCACAATAAGGTCCAAAATAGGCACTTTATAAAAAATATGGTCATACCATTTGAATGCAGATTCGATTTATTTGAAACATACTTCACATTGAGTGGCAAATGCTAAATTAAATGCGAGACGTTTTTAAATAAGTTATTTTGAATTATTATTTTCGCAGTTGCAAAAATACATGAAAAAAAAAACAGTATAAAAAAGCTTTGAAATAGCCTGAAGAAATGTATGGTACAAAAAATGTAAGATATTTTTAATTAAAACATTCGTGTATGTCTTGCATGTTATGTATACACATATACTCACACAAGACTTACTATGTCGGCAGCACTCGGATCTACGTCTACCTGTCAGTTTCCAGTCTCAAACAAGATGGATGGCTGGCGAATGGAAATCATGGTTGAAATTTACCCCATCCTTACTTCCAGGCTATGTCCTCAACCCGCTTCTGCCACAGCGGAGGACCCTTTCCGGACAGCTTTTACGAATCCTGGCAGAGCCTCATCGTTGTTTCTAGTCTTTTTAAAGTTGAACCTTGATCGCAAGTTACTTGAGATTTCTAGTTTCGGCGAGAAAAATATATAAATTAGAGGAAAATAATATTATGAACAAAAAAATTCCGATTTTTGTTAATAAAAAAACAATGTGATTTTTATGATTATTTCGTAAGATTCCAAGGAATTATACAAATATTATAATTTTGTCTTTTTTATCATTTTGTATATTTTCAACATTAACTATGTTATTGCCTTTGTAACTATATATAATTAAAATGTTAGAGTATATTTATAAGGTTCATTATTGGAAATAATAAGTTTTTACAAAAATAATTTATTAATTTTATATTTCATTTATTTGATTTTTAAAAGTTAGTTTTATGTTCTTGCTTGCGTGTAAAGTCTGGTTACGAGAATTGAGAACCGTAGATTTAAATGATTTTTAATGACTGCATAGCGTAACTTCATCATATTTTCCATCCCCTTTGTTTCTGCGATCATTTATTTTTAACCTGTAACACGCAAAGCAGTGGTTGAATTTAATAGTGCAAACTGAAGGATCACATGAATGTGATCGACCACGGCTAAAGTTCACAGACCTGTATCGCTCAGTCACCGAGCTGTGCTATAGGTATATTCAGGTTTTTTACTTGTCTAGGTATAGGTGAGTCCATAGTACCAAACATGGATATGTATGATATGGATCCTATATAAATTAATTATTTTATAAAAGCACTTGTATAGTTTTTGTCTTTGCTCTACTAATATTGAAAATGTTGATTCTTAATTATTGACTTTTAAAGTATGTTCACTTTTATCAAGGAAAGGTTAATACAAATACATAACGAAAGCATAGTTCTGATATTTCTCATTTTTAATTTGTCTCTCAACATGATAATTTATAATGGTTTCATATATTTACAAACCGGTAACAATATCCCGTACTCTATAGTATTAATTTATATAATAATTGCTCCTTTAATATCCGGGAGATGATGACGAAACCATCGTATGATTGGGTTGATGCAAGGTGAATCCTTTTTAATCGTCTTTGATCTGAATACTGCGTAATTGTTTCTGAACCCCTAAAAAATATCAAAAATATTTATTGTTAAGTGGAACGATATAATGAAACTAAAATTGTTTTGTTCTACTTCAAACACATTTTTAAAACTTTTTTTTCTAATTAGATTGTTTAATTTGTTAAAAATTATTCGAAAAGAAATATTATTTGAAATTTGTTTCTAAAGTAATCTATTTTTATACAAAAATAATATTATTTAAAAATTTGTCAGATGAAAGACAAAAAACTTACCAAAAATGCAATGTCGGAACGATCGCTTTCACTAAGATTTGGTTTTACGTGTTCCCTGAACAATTCTCGTAGCACAAGTTCAGCTTCGTATGGGTCGTACATGGAAGCTTCACATTTTTTTAGAACACTATCTCTCCAAAGACCAGGCATGGTAATATTTGTATTTAATTGTCAAGTAAAAAATGAAAACTAACTCGAGACCACAAATAAAAAATTTTCGAAATAGATATTTGAAATCTGAGACTGAAATTTTAAGACTGACTTCAAAATGTGCATGTCCAGTTTTTATAACCATATTTTGGAAGCCCCACCCCATATTTTCTCCAATCAGAAGCAATTTGCTTTGAGTCATGACAGTTTTTAATCCCATTGTTATCTGATTCCGAAAATAAATGTAAATTATGCATAATCAGTTTGAAGAAAGAGATAAAGGTAAATCTAATTATATAAGATTTTTCCCTTGTAAATATTCAATTCCTTGAATTTCAATAGAATTTTTCTCTGATAATATAATAAAAGGATTTTAAAAATAAATTGAAGATAACACATTTACAAATTTAGGCTACAAATATCTTTTAATGATTGTAAACAATTGGAAACAAAGTTATTTTCAAATTGACTTTTTCTTACATTAAATTACCATTACTATGAAATACTGATTTCTACAATGACAAGCATTTTTTTGGTGATTGACGAAGAATTGTTGCATATATTTTTCAATTGAAAAAACGGTTTTGAAAATGAACAAAAATGTTTTTATCTCTTCTTAGAATGTTTCTTTTCGAAGGGTGCTACGGGAAAAAAAGATTATGAGTTTAAATCTATATTGTTCAAGTCATATAATATGTACATATATTTAATTTTGTATTTATGTAGTTATATTTATATAATTTATTCAAATCGTACGTTCTACGGTTAAGTTCATTAAAGTTAATTCATAAAAGAACATTAACCTGTAAAATATGTTTGCAATCTGGAAGACGAGATATTTTTTGAGCATGAAGAAGTACACCCAGAGTCATCCGAGAGGAATGATAATCGAAGAAAAACGGTAAATGCAAAATAAGGGATTTTGGGTGTGTAGTTTTGGTGGCAAAAAAGGTGCATGACGTATGGCTTGGCATGTCAGTTGGTGAGGTGGATGAAGTTAGACACGTGGGTGACGATGAAGGCAGCCCTGAAGCTGTCGGAAGGTGATGACATTGTTGCCAGGGAAATCAGACGAAAGAGCGCGATAACTAACCGCATAATAAATGAACTGTACATCACGCCCGTCTACCCTAAGATAGACGTGACTTTTCGTCTTCCATTACAGGTTCAAACGCGGGACAAGAATATCTGTAATACGCTGACTTTACTCGAACAAACTATCGTAAAAGGATCCATTGAAATCTATGATGCTAAAAACAAACTATGCCCTGATAGCTGAAAAACGATATGTCAGGAT
This sequence comes from Trissolcus brochymenae, assembly GCA_030523145.1. Lineage (NCBI taxonomy): Eukaryota > Metazoa > Arthropoda > Insecta > Hymenoptera > Scelionidae > Trissolcus > Trissolcus brochymenae. The sequence goes on along the minus strand of JAQQRF010000737.1, from coordinate 19,367 downwards.
GACTTTGAATAGTTGGCGATTTTACTTAATTTTTCATATATCTTTTCTCGAGAAGAGACAAAATAAAAGAATCACATTTTGATCGTTATTTTAATTTAATCCTATTTTTGGAATGTATGCAATTAAAAAAAAGAAAGTATAAGTTTGAAATCGTTAATTTTAATATCTTTTAGTTGAATATTGTTATGAGATTTGATTGTTGATTATATTTAATCTGAAAAAATGGTATTTAATGGCACATTAAATATTAAACACCTAAAATAAATATGTTGTAACAAGAATTTAAAACGCACAATCGGTCAAGAACTCAAGACCATAAACTTATCGAGAACGAACCGGAGATGACTTGGGATGAATACCTGTGTGCTTATACATACACATATATACAGATTTGTCTCATCATCGTCAACCGACTGCACTATTGACACTTTACCACCTCACCACTCACAATCGCTAATTCACTGATAAGAAAGATACTCGTTGTCGGTTTTCTTTCACCCCTTGAACTCAATACTTATGTTTTCATATCTCGACTTTGTAGATGAGGTGAAAGGATGCAAGCATAGAAAAATTGTAAATTATTTCTCAACCGGATAAAATATACGACAAAGGGCGCATATTTCATTTTCTTCCCTTCATAATGCAATTTCTGGCAAGACAAAATCACATTTAACAGAAACGATTGATTTAAATTTTTATAAAATTAAAAAACAATGACACTGCAACAAATTGTTTTAAACTAATTATTATTTTTGTTTAATTTAAGATTTTCGGGCGTCCTAAGTTCAAATACTTTTATAATTAATTCATAAAACTTTTGTAAATTTAGATATTTTTGAGTAAAATGTTATCTTTTATTTTGAAAATGTTAATGTCTTGTTGGAATTTGTTCATTCAAATGATACAATGATTTCCATTGGTGATATGGAAATGATATTGAATTTGTCGTGGAAAGACAAGCTCTGTAAGTTTGTTAATCCCGCGAGAGAGGAGTGCTCCACTTTCATTCCACTTTCCTATCAACACCGCAGTAAATTTAATGTGATACGCTGAGATAAGCGAGGCGTCGCGGAACAGAGAAGTCAGTGATAATGTTCGACTAACATTCACAATTGATCTATCGGCGAGCGAACAAGTGCGACATCGGGAGGATTTTCGCGCGTCTTAACGAAATCTGGTAATGGCAAAGATAGCGAGTGAATGACCTGCGTGGTTTTAAGATGCTCTTATTTCTTATTTCAACGAATAAAACGTTCGCTGAGAGAAATTTACATTTCCAGCGTTTTTATCGAGAGGAAGCCTGAAATAAATTCTAACTCGGAAGAAGTTAAATGAATTCGTCGAAAAAGAGGATATAAAAAAGAATTTTTATTTAGAAGTCGCACAATTTGTTATTAATTGAAAATTTAAAATTGAATGATAAAATGGTATTAACGTATAATGTAGAAATGTTTGATTATGAAAATGAAAATAAAAGCGAGGGGCGAAGTTCTGTAATATACGAAAAGAAACGGAAAAGGGAAATAAACAAAAAATGCGAGGGACGGGAACGGGAGAGTCAGCGAAGGCGTGAGATGAGAGAGGATGCAAGATCTTGCAGGAATGGTGCCTCGGTGGGAGGCAAGAACGATAAGATGCCGTGAGTAATGAGCAATGCCACGAGTGATATCGCGAGCACCGGTGAGATATTCCTCGTTGGCGGACAGATACCGAAGGAACGAGGAAGGCACCTCTGCAAATCAACTTTTATACTGAAAAAAGTTCATTATTGGTTCTCCATAAAAACGCGAAGGAAGAATATTTCAGGCGAACTATACATCTCTCCTTAAGAGAATTGGTGTTGGGATATAGACACGTGACAAGTATATTCTACATAAAATATAAAAAAATGAATTTGCGAATAAATTTGATATTAATTTTTGAAAGAAAAAAAAAAACCTAATTTGTCTAATAATAAAGTGTTATCTAAAGTGGGTTTTACATTTCATTATCTTTAAATTTATTTCACTCGTCTGAAGCAAAAAAAGCGCAACCGTATTACAGAAGCAGTTGCAATTAATTAGTCTTAATAAAAATAATGCGCGACGACTAGCGATTATGAATGATCGAACGAGTTGATATGCCAAGTAAGCGCTTCTAACGATAAAGAAAAAAAAATATCATAAATAAATCACATCTTAATTTTCCGCCTTTATCGTTTCAAGGGATGAAATTAAATTCACTTATTTGTATTACGTTTTGCTTTGTTCTTTTCAGAAATCAGGTTTCAGCAATTCACTTTGGTTTGAATAACGAAACACTGATCTCGTTGGACGTGTAAGTTAAACTAAAATAAAAGAGAATGATGCGGTAAAAAGGATCACAGCGCGAGGTGTTCAGAAGGGTGAATGGAAAGACGATAGAAAGACAGAGGATAAAACATTCGACAGAGGATAAGAGGAGCTCGGGCGTAGCACACGCGAGAAGAGCCTTATTCGAGCCTAGCGCAATCCCGAGGGCCGTTTTAAATGAGTCAGCGTTTTTATGCCCCGCGATGTCGTCAAAGCGCAAACAGCACGCGATAATATATCATCACTAGTCTGAACATCCCTCGCAAGTTCTACCCTCATCGCATAAACCACCTTTGTCCGAACAGTAGTTACACCGTTGACATGTCGTTCAAACGAGATACATCCGAATTAAGGTGTTAACTTGACATAAACAATTTATTCGAGTTTTATTACTGAGGCTAAGTGAAATTTCAAAATCTGACTTCACAAAAAAAGATATGAATTATTTGCACTGATCTCTCTAGAGTAATGTATGTATATATTTAACCAACTGAATACAATTTCATTAGAAACTCACTATTCAATTTCACTATCACAATATTATAATTATATTTTATTAATCTAAATGAAAGTCTCAGTGAAAAAGAAAAATGAAAAAAAGAACAAACAATATTGATAGTTGGAAGATTTTTGTTACAAATAAACACATGCGAAATCAATATTATTAACAATTAATCGAAAAAAATATCTTAATGTTGTTTTTTTTTTCAGAATTATAATCTTAGAAAAATCTTAACAACTTGTTATTTTCATTGAAATCAACATTCCATCTAGACAAATTAATCTCCGTGTTACTTCGAACGATTTGGCATAAGAAAGAAACCGGTTGGAAATTATTGTGACCCTAAAAGTATATTCAAAATCATCCCGTTTTTGATAGTTATAACGAATGTTAACAACTACTGATGTTCTTTTTTCTTTCTTGTCTGCAATTTCTAGTATACCAAATACTAGAGTTACAATAAAATCAATTATCAGAATCAGATTTAGTGTCATAGATTTATAAATGCAAATTTTTTAATTAAAAATCAATATTGACTTCAAAACCAATTTAAATAATGATTTATTACTATTTTTGATTAATTACCATCTCTAATTGAGCTTAAAAAAGGAAACGAAACGAAGAGTCAAATTCTAAGAACGATTATATTATGTAGAACTAACTATATGTCTGACGTTATGTGTCATAACACAAGGGCAAAATATAGAGGGTGAAAAAGCTTCACCCGAGCACCTTCTCTGAAAGTTTGAGACGTACTATCCTGCGGATAAGATCTAGTACTTGACAGTCCGGAAATGAAAATCGCTTGAACATTGTTTAATTTAGATAAAAGCATATGTTATACCCAACATTGGGATTAAAAGCCCCAATGTCTGTAGTATCGATTAAACTTATATCTCGATACTATTAATTCGCAGAAATTGTATGTGTCGGATAGAGAAGTAAAAAATATGATTAACATAGAGGTATCAAAATAGGTATTTTAGATGGTTATTTAAAAAAGAATTGCAAATAATATTTTGAGTTTGGATGAAAAAAGTGAAACGACAATCAATTAATTTTTTATTGTCTCTGTTCATGAGTGACAACTGACATAACCGCGAGTTGAAAAAAAAGCGATATAGATAAAAAACGCAGACCGGAGAGTTGCCGACATGGTTTGCTAAAAGTAACGCCAAGCCTATACGGTTTGAACGATGGCCGCTCAGTCGACCTCGTAACGGACGCCATACATCATTCAAGATGGCTGGCTCCTCGTCCTGTTTCGCAGGAGCAAAAGAGAGAGCCCGATTAGGGTGACAGACCCTTCGTCCTATCTCACCGTTTTCTACTTTAAACTAAATACACCGATGTAATCGATTATCATTGGCATATACAACACCATCTGATAATTGCACGTCACTTGGCGATATACTATTAGATCAATTACAGATTTTATGACATCCTGTGAATTATGGCCTAAGAAAAATGTCAACCCTTTACATTTACTTGAACGGGTAGGAAAAACTGTTTTAGATATTTGTGTAAGTCATTTTTCATTTAATTTTTTGATAATCAGAACAATAATAAATTGATATGATAGTTCGAAATTAAAAACTGTACAGTCAAAAATAGTTCCATCGGTGAAGATTTTTAATCCTATCAATCGCGAAAGATAAATTGCGTTTTTGTTCTCGCTTTCAATATTTTCTTGTATGAAAATGAATATTTTCTGACGGAGTATCGAGCCCAGCCAATATTAAGGGTGGATGTATGTTTTTCTATATACATATATACGTATATCGTGGAATATATTTTTTTGCACGTCACTACAGCACGTGGCGCGCAGATCGATCAAAATATGGCTGGGATTCTCCGGCTCTTCCGGAGATGCATATATAAGTAGCATCTCGTACCAACATAGCGAGTAATTTTGACTAGTTATAATTTTAATGAAATCTACGTGAACAACTCTGAAAACCTTTATTGCATCGTCACATTGCATAATTTATGCATCGTCGTTAGTCATATATTCAGAGAGTATTTTAAAATCGTATCAGAAAATATCAATATCAGCATAAAATTAAATTTCGAATTAAACTGTCCATTTCAGTTACTTGAAATCAACATTTTGGGACTATACATTTTTGAATTTGAAGTTTGATTTTCATTTTGCTACCATCTGTAAATATGTCTTTCAACTAGAATCCGAGGTCCTCTCGCAGGATAAAAGTCATACTCGCTGTACTTCCAACAGATTTCTCGTTTATCAACATTAGATGCTACACAATGCTAAATTTTCTTTTCTATTATAGTTTATATAATTTTTCATTTCATTATTATTTTGTGTTATATCTATATAAAATTATAATCGACCATCTTTCTTGGAAAGTTCTTCTGGTATATTGGAGTATGAAATTTTCATTACATCTAGTGATTTAAAAAATTAAACAATTAATGAAATGAAATATTAACAGATTTAATACCTAATGGTCTATTTTTTAATGTCAATATTTCCTCATTTTTAAAATTTTATATCTATAGATGATGAAAGTTTAATGAGCTTTCATTTCAGGTTTAGAAAAATTAAAGACAATTAAACATTATAAGAATGCAAATTGATAACATTTGATTTGTTTATGTCAATGTCATCTGGGATTGAATGATGCGGCATATAATTTAATATAAAAGCTTCTAAAACAAATGGTTATGTTTTTATAAAGACAATAACGTACGTCTATCTATCACACTTCAAGTAATATTGGCGTGCCCATCCGATGTAATATTGAAATTTTTATTTTGTTCCTATTTTTTCACTGTACTAAAGTTATTTATGAAACGTAGCAAGCGATATGGAACGCTTGACATATGCTATGCCGGCTAATGCGCCGCAATGCCAGCCGAAAGTCAGATTAATAAACGTATCCTTCCCTTGCACATTTATGAATTTCATAGATCTGAACAGAGCTCCGCTGTTATTTCACTGTAGGACTGAAAAACGATTTCATTTTTTCAATTAACAACGATGATTTTACATGATGAAATATATGTGTAATAACAAAACAAACAAAAATGAAAAATCAATCGCTGCGATAGAATTATAAAAAAAATCAAGATAAACTGTTATTATTCAAACGAGATGATGTTTCGGAGTTCAAATTTCAATTATATGAATTGGGTCACATCCAATTTACGAGAAATAGCGAAATTCATGTAGCATTAAATATTAATTTATGTGACGTGTGATAAATGGTTTCGCTGTTTCTTTCGTGTTAAATTTGTGATTTGTATATATAGTTATAATATAACATTGCAATTCACGATTTAGAATTGTGTGAAAACCATTTTTAATCATTATGTTTAGTCAAAAAAAAATGTGTATTTGTGATGATTTTATGTTGAAACAGAAAAATATTGAGAGCAGTATGTCAAAAAGTAGGCCTTTACGGGACTCGATTCCGATACAACAAGGCGACAGCTGTTAGCCGGTTCCATGCACTGTTCAATTGTCTCGGTTTCGATGATTGATGACCCGAAGGACTCGGCCGGTTCTGTTCCACTCTGTTCCGTTTTTTTTTGTTTTGCTTTTTTTTCAGTACCGCATGACAAAAATTTGTCAATTACTTTTGGACGAAATATTCTTTCGACGTAAAGTTCTTCTCTCGCAGTTGATTAATTGTTATCTTTTGTTCAATTTCACATGTTTGTTTTCCAAAAAGTTGTACTCTCGAGCTGGTTAACGAGACGAGAAGTTCTCCGTCGAGGCATCGGCGTGTGCGTCACACAGCGCAAACGACGCGGAAGCCTTTCCTCTTTTCAAAAATGAACATCATCGCTCGACGTTTCCGCTAGTCTGCAAACTTCCTTTCGCGTATCTCGTGCACTCTTTTTCTCCAAATAACGATGCTTGATATCTCGCAGATGAAAAATCGTAGCCCAACTTTGGCAAAGGCCCTTTATCATCCCGTTGGTTTTTATTCAAAATATTCTTTGTTCGGTTCAGACTTGAACAAATAAATGGAATTCATCTGAATAGCTTGTCACGAAAAAAAAAAAATCAAGTTTAGCCTTAAATAAAGAGTAAAATATTTAATCAAGTTCTTAGTGAATCTGAGATAAAAGAAACCAACGTGGAACTTTTTTCAAATTCCAAATGACAATTTTTGTCGAAATTTAAAGCGCACTGAGCAAAAAGTCGTTGAATTTATGTAATTGGATTAACTAATTTTATTTTATTCGAGAGACAAGAGACGCTGAGAGGAGAAGAGACTGGAATTAAAAGTATACACTGTACAGTGCCGTACGTTGTATCTGGGCAGAGAATCGAGTTCTTGGCTAAACGCGAAATTAATGGACGGTCTTAACGACGACCCTACGTTCTGTTCGCTGGTAGGGGCAGCACTATAAATTTCGACACACTTCGGTCAGATTCAAAATGATCCCCTTTTGAGCGTTACTCAGTTGCTCTGTGTCCTAACACTCGTGAAGTCGTATCTCCCGACTAAATCTATCCTTCTTCATCATCTGAGTATATCAATCCATATAAGTAGGATTAAGTAGTCACAGTGCTTATACGCCGATAGTGTCACAGTTTATGATAACAGTCCATCAGAATCGACAAAAAAAGTTCTTTATAAGGAATCACAAATCTCGTTGCAAATTATTCGTGGCGACAAAAAGAATTGCTCAAAAAGTATAGTGATTTCAATTTAGGAATCAAGGGATGGTTGTAGACGTTGAAAACGAAGTGGACAACTGGCCGTCTTCGCAGAGCCGAACTACGGTTGGCAATTTGTAGTTCGCTCGTTGTGAGAGTAATCGAAAAATGTTTACGTTTTGTGTCTACCATATAAGAAGGGACGGACATTCTTCCGCTAGTCTTTTGAGAAGTTTGCAGCCATTTTATATAGATTGCAACGTATTGATCGTCTCTAACAACGACCAACATTGTCCGTAATATCAGAATGACAGGCGGGCAGATGGAATCGCAACTTCGCTACCCCAACATTTCACCACCACCACCCCCTCGTCACTTCAACCCCAATCTCTGATTTCTCCTACCTCCTCAGCGCAATTCCTGCTAACCCCTCGTCACCGCCTATATAACTATGTATATCTGCCCCTCACCCTGACATTCAACGGTACCGCCTCTCCGACTTTGCCTTCGAATTTCGTACTTTTTTAATTAAAAATCGACACTTTCTCTGTCGCGCACGAGATGACAATTTTTTTTTATTTTCCATTCCTACATCAACTAATTAATAACCGCAATTTCACTACCATTTCTATTATCAAAAATAAAAAAAATTGATATATTTTTTTTCATGAACGATTTATTTTTATAGCAATTTTTATGGAATAGGGTAACAAACAGTTCAAAGCAAATATCGTCGACTGATTTGAAAGAAGTGGAACCTTTTCCAAGAGTTTTAGTAGTGATGGCCCAGCTCTTGTGTCAAAAGAAGAGCTGCTTTGATGCCGAAATGCCCTGTGGAGTTGTGTCAACGTTCATTACTGAAAGCAAACCCTTTTACGAAGACCCTCGAATTGGTGAATTGGTGAAACGTCTTCACGAATCTCGCCACTTTTTTTCGCATCCCAAGTCACTCTCGTTCTTGGCGTTTCCCTCTTTTTTTGCCGCTTTTCTTTCTTATCCATCTATGATTTATAGTTGTATTAATTCGGCCCTGGATATATTCTAAAACATCAAAATCCTTTAGATTCAAAATGCATCTGATAAAATAATGAATATCATGAAACAACAATTCAAGATGTATAAAAAAATATTATAATTTGTAAAAACTGTTGCAAAGAAGACAAATTAATTAATTTTAATTGATGTAAGAGTCGAAATGTAACTTTTTTGGAGGATTTTATCTTTAATTACGCAATTCAATCTGCGTAACTAGATTAGACTTGGTAAAAAAACAACTAAAAAATAAAAACAAAATATTTGAATTGTGCATGAGACGGTGTGTAGCGATTTCTCGTTGCAAATCCATTCCGCCTTTACGACCAGACTCATTTCAATGAAATTAGCCAAATCATTTCCATCTTTTATTTTTCTTTATTCAAATAAATTTATCAATACAAATTATACGTCGAAATATATACATATATTTTCAGTTCATGTATAAAAACTTGAACTGGTGGCAATGTTTGTGTTTATTCATAACTTTTCAGACACAGAAATCTCATAATGACCTGCGCGATTAATGGTTAAAAAATCTTTTCATTTTATGTCCGTCAGCCTTTTAAATTTTCTTTTTCAGAGAATGCCGGGAGAAGTATACTTTGAAATCCGCGTGTTGTTTGGAGGCTGTGTGTTGTTGTTTGTTATGATGCCTGCCGAACAGATGGTACACATCCATAGCATATCGAATTTTGAAAAATCAGAATTTTTACATTATATTTATTTGAAACTTTATGAAAAAAAAGTCTTTTGAATATATGACAAAATCTAAAAAAAAAGTTTGGAGTAATTGTATACACAATGCCTTTCTAGTATGTTGATTACCGACCATGCCGCATGGCAAACTTTACACAATCATCAAAAGATGGCATAGCTTGATCTACTGCAACTGTTTGATAGTTGAATTTAAAATTTGTAAATAAATTTTTTTCAAAATTTAATCCAACATAATCAGCTGACACTGGAAAAAATATTCGATTGAAGCATGAAACGTTGAGGCACTTAACATTTACGATGAAACCAAAGAAAAGATAATTAATCAATAGACTGAACGGAATTAACTCATAGAAAAAAGACCCAATATTAATGAGTTTATGCGTCACTTTGATAATGCATGTTTAGATTTTCGAAGAATTTTTTGAATCATGATATCAAAATTTATTTCATTTTATCATCATTGTTATATTCAGTAAAATTAGACTGATATAAATGACAATAATAATGATAAAATTATTTCAGAAATATTGAAACAATTTTTAACAGAATGGTACAACATTGGTATATAAACGTAAGAGACAAGCTATTTGAATTTTTGTTTTATTTCAATAAAATCGGTAATCTATAAACAGAATACAAAATAATCTAACTTATTTGAATTTCAACTAAATCTATTGATCGGTCTTTCTTCAGAAATTGACTTCTATCACTTTAAATTCATATTTCATGGCACTCGGATATTCAATTTTGACAAAAGGCTTTTTTGTATTAAGCCACGCACATTTCTAGAAAAGGTGAAATCTACATACAATAACAATTTATGTACAAATAATTATAAATAATGTTTACAAGAACAAAAAGGAAATAAATCTTATGAAAGTCTAAAATTACTGAAAATGTAACGAACAATTTCTAATATAGTACAAATACTATAACATCGATAATTGATGAGAAATTCACGACATAACAAAATTGACATCTCATTAAACTCGGTCCAGAGAGTGAAATATATATTTTTTTACTTCCGTTATCCAACAGTATAAAATTCAAAAAAAAATATTATTCCGTCTCTCTTACGTCAATTGTAACAATTAATGTTCACTATTTACATTTTCACAAATTTCAAATATATGAAAGTTCAACAATTCATTCTCATATTAACAACAATTAAAACTCAAGAATAAAGTTTAACAAAAATTTACAGCGATAACAATCGTGGATCGCCCGTTTCTTGTTCGCTCCTCCACTGGTGATTCTCCTCTTGGTGAACCCTAATTAACCTGTTTTGATTTGAGCAAATAGCATCAATATCATGAGTAATATCCCTGAGATCTGGCAAGTCTTCTGTGCCGTGACCCGATGGCCCTGATCCTGACGACGCGGTCGATTCAGAACCAGCTGCCAGACCTGGAGCCCTTGCTGAGAGTCCGTTTGTAGTGGTCGGTATAGAAATCGGAACCTGATAAGCAACGTCAGACCTGTCCATGTTATTCTCCATTATCTGTCGTTGTCGCAAATATGGTAGTGCCGATTGGGAATTCAACCGCTGGTGCAAAGTTTCTTGTTGATGCATTGGATGATGTTGCAGGTACATCTGGGGATTGTTAAGTTGTAGCATCGGTTGCTGGTATTGGGGATGCATTGACGGAGATATTTGGTGCGATAACGGTCTGTGTGAGTAGTATTGCTGGTACTGTTGCTGTCTGAGGTGTTCTTGCTGGGCCAATGATGGGGGTAGATAATTAGACGTGTAACCTGGTACCATTCCCTGATTGAGTTGGAGTTTGTAATCCGGACTTCTACCACTACTACTCGAGTTGTTTAGTCTCGTTGGACTCACTTTTGTTCCACCTGACATTCGAATCGAATCTGCAGAATACCCTGAAACAATTCAACACGTATTGATTAATCATAAATGAAAATTAAAATTGCTTTCAATTAACTTACAAAATAGTTTGAAATCAAAATACTTTTTAAGGCAATTAAATCTAGTTTATTTTTGTAATGATGTATTCATTTTTTACCTTGTTGGTTTTTTTGTTCCATGGTTTCGCGTTCCTTTTTGTCTTTCATTCTGCGATTTTGGAACCAAATTTTAATCTGGCGCTCTTTCAGTCCGAGATCTTGTGCCTTTTCTGCACGAACCGGTCTGGTTAAATATCGGTTGTTTTTGAACAGATTCTCTAGAGTTACCAATTGTTCACTGCTAAAGGTCGTCCTTTGTCGCTTAGAGTTTTTACTTTTAGAATATGCTGGAAAAAATGATCAAGTTTAGTTTATGATATTACTTCAGTATAATTTTTTTGATCTTATATATTATATATTTTTGTTACTTTAGTAAATACAAAAAAAAAAGAAAATTCCGTTATAAAATGTTTTTTGACACCAATCTACCGTACTAAAACTAATTCTATTTTTATTCTTATTATTACTTCATCATATTGTCTTATCATTCAACGATATTTTATGAAATTTAACAGAACATTATTTATAAAAAAAGTGACAATTTCGTACATCAATAAACAATTTTTCTTATCGATATAGGTACCAAGTTTTTTACGCATCGCTTAAGTATTTGAACTGAAAAAAATAGAATGACAAGTCAACAGACTTGATGAGGCATTTCGAAAAAAATCCATTCAAAAAAATATACAATCTAACTTTTACAACTTTATAAAAATGGCAAAAATAGTAGTTTATGAGTGAGTAAATGAATCGTAGTTCTATGTTTTTAAAATATTAATTTTAATTATTTGTTATTTGTAGAACTGAATCATTTCTCAATACGTATAAACATCAAAAAAACTTAGCACTCTAGTAAGCAAGTTGAAAAAAAAAAATTTCGTCACAAATCGTAGGATTTTATAACGAGCAAATAATTGCTTTCGTTGAAAAAAGAACATAACATTGAAGTTTGTTAGTACAATTCAACAGTACACAACTTTTTGGCCAAACCATTGAATTTATGTATAGCTAAATGTGTCTAAAAAAAATCAATGTATGATTTTTAAAAATTCATATGAAAAATTATGTTAAACAATTTTTCAATGAACATTTTTCACTTTTTAAAACGGTTTAACAAATTGAAACGCTAAGTTTCTAAGAATACCTTGAAATTGATGGAATAATTATATTTTATTTTCAATCCAGGTCAATCTTCCAAACTGATAAGAAATTTATAAATAACTTTAGACTTTTGAAACCATCCTCTAAAGTTTTATAAAAAAAAAAAAAAATCAAACTACAAAAAGCACTTACGTTTTGGAGATTTCTTTCGGCCGTGTTTTCCGGATCTCTTGTGTCCTCTGCGGTTGCAATCAGGGGACGAAGATTCAGCATGTGGAGAACTGAGAGGATCAGTCTCCATGGTCTCGTATCGGTTCATGTGTTCTGGGGACACACTTGCGCTGTTGAGCAGATTCGAGTAGTCGACAGATCTAGGCGAACTGTTATCATTGACACAACCAGGTTCCTGTGGTGATTGCCCAATGTCCTGTACGACGTAGCCCTCGACGTTCTGTGGTGAGCCTGGTACCACCATACCCGGTGAACCATCTCCATACTGAATTGTAGAATTTGCTGGTATGCTGTAACTCACCACATTTTGAGACGAAACCGTTTCTACATTTGTGATACTGTAGGTGGCAATCGGGGAACCACTGTAGGTCATAGTGGATCTTATTTCCGGCGGACTGTAAGTGGGTGAAGGTACTATGAAATTCGACGATCTTGCTGTTGTGATGACATTGCTGGGTACTGTGTACTGGGGCGAAGACTGCTGGTAGCTTTCCGGTGAACCTTGGGGAGAGTACTTGATCCGATTTTGGTCATAATTCTTATCCGTTGCCACGTCCTGGTTAAACTGGTTCCGGTTTGGATCGTTGTAGGACACTTGGTACGTTCCCCAGGACATCTTGGAAGCGATGTCCACCGAATAACTCACGTCCTCGTACTCTTCAGCTTCTTCTTTCAGCGACATTTCTTTGTTTTGCACGGCACTGTCAATTGGTTCACCTTTGATTACAGACGTAGCATTATCATTCATGATTAATGCTCAAATAGACTTATACAAGATTTTATACAGCAATGGCACGAGTCCACTTAGGCCCGGTGTTTTAGATCCCTCTCCCCACGCGACCTCTACTTTCAGGTGTCCACCAATTGGACAACACTGATAAGGTGGATAAATTTTGTCGACTGATAAGCTGTCGTCTTATCGAGTATCGGATGGCCGTTCTTATAAGATTTCGGAAATAAAAACGTGGGAATTGTTAAAACAGAAATATTTTATTCTTCATGTGAGGGGATAATTGATATCGCCTTATCAGTAAGTGTAAGTGTAAGTTTAGACAATTATTTTCTATAAAAGTTTTTCTTTTATAAAATCTTTTAATATATGAATCAAAAATATAAATGTGAGTGGATAAGTAAAAATAATTATAGGTATAAATAAAACTTCTAGCTGACGTTAAAAAATTTGTCTTGTCTTGTGCTCATTTATTTTGAAGTTCATCTGAATTCGTTCAAAGAAATTTCAAGTGAGCGTTTTATAAAGAATTTATTCTCTGATGGGTGAATATGATAATTCATTTCACTAGTGAAATTAAAACAAAAAAATAGTATTAAAATTATTCTAAAGCATAACGTATTGTTTAACTACTTAAATTGTTTCTAAGAAAACATTTTAATGATAAGATTTAAATGAATTTTCTTTGTAAAGTGATTTTTATAAAATTTTTTTTATACATTATTTAAATATATTGACTCAAATTTTAAAACTGTACAGTTTATAATAAGAACAAAAAATAATATACAAGAATATTATAAATATTTAGGTTTTCAATAATCTGCAAAATTTTGAGTAATTTTTTTGATGCCTTTCATGAAACCGTCACAATTTTTACAATTTTTCAATTAAAAAATTGCTAAAATATTCTGCTCCTTGTACCAAGAAACGGTTTTTACTATAAATCTCCTGAGTTAATTAAAAATTGAGTACTGCTAAAAAATCATTCGTACTGATTGGAAATAAATTTCAAAGTATTTAAATGCCTCCCAGTAGTCATTTAAATAGGCAAAATATAATTATTACCATGCATCCGTTAAATGTTATATAAATTATTACTTTATTGAACAAGTTTTTAATTAAAATATTATACAATTGAGTGCATTTTATAAATTAACTCAAATAACATGAATAATTGTTTTAAAATAATCTTTATAATATTTAATTCATACAAGTAACAGTTAATTTTCAATTAAACAAACTACATTTCAATTTAGATTTGATACTATAGACTAATAAGACAAAATGATAGGAGAAAAATAAAAAAAATCGTATTAGAATCGCAACGTGTGCGACATCCTTTTTCAGCATTACATTTTAGAAAGGTATTATGTTTGTAAATACAATCAAAATGCTGAGTAGTTCAAAAATAGGACAGAGAATTGTAATTTATATATTAATGCCAGACGTTTCGAATTTTGCATCGAAGATCAAGTAAAGTTTTTATTTTATTTACCGTACATTGTATTTTATGAATAATAATAATAATAATTTAAATAATCATACATTTTTCATTCGGTTTAAATTAGTTTTTCTAAAGTATATGCGATAATCCAGGCGGTAATTAAAACTTGCATCATGTTTAATCATGAACTAAGGAGGTCCTTGCTTAAAATGAATAATTGGTCTAAAAATATATAGATTGTCAGTTGAAAATCTTATCATAATAAACTTATTTGAAAAGAAACCAGATGTATAATATCTATCGAAAAAAAATGTGATAAAAATATTGCAGTTGAACCATTGATGAATAATTAAAAATTATCATATCAGTAATCCTGATAAAGACTTCAGTATGTTCTCTAATTTAAAATTTTTCCAGAAAAAATAAGACTGATTAATTTTTTTTTTTATAAACTAAGTGAAAAAGTTAAATTTTTTAATCAAAATAGATCAACATATGAAAAAGAAACTATAGAACAGTAGTTTGAAAATACAAATGAATAATCTGATTGGCATAGTATCTCCCTCTAGAGGAAATCTACTTAACCTTAAGAATTCGAATGCTCGGCAGAATGAATTGGGCTGCAGATTTCTGAATTATCAGCATGTGTTTCAGTAGTTGCTAAAACTGAACATAGTTATTCCGAATTAATAAACATTTGATTTGCATAAAACGTATGCATTTCCAAAAAAGACGTTGTTAAATTCAACCGAATTTATAGTTCAAAACATTCACAAACTCGTTTTATTGTTAATGTTTCATAAAAGATATATATTTTCACATTTGTACATGTAAAATGTTAAAAGGTATCATGAAAACGTTCCAAACATAACTTCAATTTCACAGCTAAAACATAAAACCACTTTGTTCATGTGCATTTTCTAAGTACAATAACAATAAACATATTCATTAATTATTTAATCCTCCTGTTGTATCATCTGCATATGTAGCAATAAAAGTCATTTTTACAATATTAATGCTCTTGAGTATTTTTATCTTGTTGAAATGTAGTCGCGGCGATATAAACTTTTAGTTTATGACTAAGTACGAGAGCAAAGTATAAAACCTTTATCTCAATTTAACAAACATATTTTGAACTATAGAACATACTTGGTATACTTTTCTTAATAAGATCAAAACTTCATTGCAGACTTAGACGAATTAAAACTTATAAAAGTTCTCTGCCGTTGCAGAATCTCATCTCTGTCAGTTTGGGATTGAATATTGCTACTCACTTTAATACAAGTTTGCAAAACTAATGGTTATACTTTTACGAGGACAATATCCAGTAGCTATTGTTCTGAAACAATATGTTAATATATAGTTTGTAAAATATGCTTAACTCATCATTAATTTTATCTCGGAATATAAATAGTGTTCCGTAAAAGAAGAAATCTTTTTGTTAGAGAGAATTCGAAATAAGCCCTGAGAAAATGTACCAGAAATTAGAATGAAAATAAAAATGATAAAAAAAAACAAGATTGCAATTTAAAACAAAAAATTCTTTGAAAGCATTCCCCGCGGTTTCAATTTATTCTTTTTATTTATTGTTATTGTACTTTATCTAGAAAAGTTGGTGTTTTTTAAATTTGAAGATTAATTTTAAGTAATGTTAAAAAAAAACATTTTTTAAATAAATTTTTTTAAGAAAATTGATTATATATATTTTTTATTTTACAAATGTTGGGTAACTAATTTTTATATTTATCCATCCTGGATTAATTCACGCGGTTGTGCATAGAGGTGTAGTTCAACGGCCTATTTTAAGCCCAGCTGTTAGACTGTTGGATATAGTAGTATTCGCCTTTCGATTGTCCCGCTCATGATGATTGATGATACACTAGGGTGCTACTGCTTGACGATTCGTTGCCCTGCTACTTTCGGACGCCGAAAATTCGAAACAACTTTAGAAAAGTCAATTGCTACAATCAATACAAATCCCTATACCAACTAAATTGTTGTTTAATTGACATTATACAAACGGCAAAACAATTACAATAAATTTAATGTTGAAGTGTGATTTTGCGTTAAACTTATTATTTTAAATTAGGTCACGTGATTTCAATAAATGAAACTATATAATTATCTCCATCTAATGTTTGTAACAATAGAATAACCGTTATTAAGCTAATGATGTGGAAGTCTTTTGAAAATGAATGTCTCCGCGTAACGTTTCCGCCACTTTATATAACTCGCATATCTTGCTGGTACTTTTTTCTTTAAGTAATGACGCTCTCTACTTTACAGATGAAGTATTATGTTGAAAAAGAAAAAAGAAAAAAAGAAAAAAGAAAAACTCAACATTTTAACGCTGAATATTCAGACTACAAAACAAAGACATAGTCTCTGATGATGCTTTTCTCATTAAAAATATTTCATTTGAATTTTTATTGTACAAAAAAACAGTTTTAGATTCTATCGTCAAAACTTGTGCTTATTATTTCTTCGCAAGAAGTGAGTAACTCATCAAATAGATTGTTCGAAAAATTCTGTGAAAACAATACTTTTTGTTCAAAGTATTTTTTTCAGAGTAAAATGAAATAAACAATTTTTTAAGTGTGAATGTATTAAATCGTTTCCGAAGAATTGCACCAAATGAAGCAGTGCTTTGTCAGCAGCATCAACAGTGATGTCGTAGGAAAAGAATATAGTGGAGCGTAGCTGTGTCGTATGGCACCCTGCCTGATTCCGGTATCATAAATCATTTCCCCGCAGCGCAACAGCTCCTCGGCGTTCTCTACTGTACCACAAGTTTGTGAATCGGCAAACGACTAATATCACCTGGACCACCAGTGTTCGTTCTCTCTTCGTCCGAGATCGACTGTGGCATATCTCGTTGGCAAAACGTATAATGAGTTTACCAACATCAAACGCTGTGTAAATATCGAAAGGTGAATATATTCTGTGATTCTTGTAACTCAAATCCTGTTCAATTTTTCACATAAATGTACAACGTGTTCGCTTTTATTTATTAATTTTGTTATTTATTTTTTCTGGCACATGCCTTAGACAAAATATTTTGATATCCTGTTTTGAATTGTAAATTGAGTTTTAAAATATTTGTTCACAAGTGGTGTGTTCTTGTAAAAGTCTAAAGTGCTTTTCAGACATTCTCGGTCATACTTTGAACTTTCTTTGTGTAACTTTTCCATCTAACAGAATCCGCGGGGACAATTTGTCAACAGAATTTGGCAAAAAAATTTGTTTGTTTATAGGCCACCATGAGAATTCATTGGTGCGTTCAAATACTGCAGCCATTTTGTATAGATTGCAACGTATTGATCGGCCGTAGCGAAGGCCAACATTGTACGTATAGTATCAGAATGACAGGCAGGCAGATGGAATTGCAACTCTACTACCCCTACATTTTCGCCACCCCCTTGAGTTCGCAACCCTAATCTTGGTCGCGGTCCCCTTGTCCCCGCGAGTGCCTACCAATGTCTGGCAAACCCTACGTTACCGCCTATAGCTATATCCATATTGCTCAGCCTGACATTTTCAGCGCCGCCCACTACGGCTGCGTCTCCAAAAGTATACTTTTTTAATTAAAAATCGTGCAATCGCGCGCGCGCTCGAGGTGCACCACAGCGCGCGGGCTTACGCTGCGCCAATTTCGCGTTTATTAAATTACCTACGACGTGATATGGCCACGCTACGAATTTATAATTCCTGACATTCTAATGCGCGCTTCAACGCTTATCGCCTGAACAGAAATTATTAACTCCGCGCGGGATATTAGTTTTTCAGAGGGGAGATGTATACATTTTTGGCAGCGCCGAGTAAACCGTGATGCTGAATTTGAAAAGTTGATAAATGCGATCAGATTTTCAGATATATTTTTTGTCAGAAAAAGTTTTATATTCTCAAATCAGTTCGATACAGTTTTCTTCGTAAAACTTACTGAATGAGTATGTTTTAAAGGGAGTATATATACATCAATGCAAAGGGGAGAAAAAGGACGTTCTTACACATTCGCAATCATTCATTTTCTTATACCAACAAGATTCATTTGTTCTATGTTTAACAACTGAA
Source organism: Trissolcus brochymenae (assembly GCA_030523145.1). Classification (NCBI taxonomy): domain Eukaryota; kingdom Metazoa; phylum Arthropoda; class Insecta; order Hymenoptera; family Scelionidae; genus Trissolcus; species Trissolcus brochymenae. The sequence goes on along the minus strand of JAQQRF010000737.1, from coordinate 605 downwards.
TACAAACCCTTGAGCTTTAAGGATCATGTGGAATTTTTTATAAATATACAATATATAAATTCTTAATTGTTAATTTTCTAATAATACATTGTGAACATAATATTGTACAATCTGCGTCGTATTTTTACGTATTGTAATGAATACAATGCAGCTCGTAAATTGTATTTATAACAAAACAACGATTTATAATACAAATTGTGTATTTTTTACGATCTGCATTTTATTTATTTTCTCAGTATAAAAAATAATACATTTTCGTCTAAATTTTTATCCGACAGTGCTTGTATATTTCGGCATCTTCCCAAGTAAAAATTCATATGTCTTCATAAATGGCTTATACATAGCACATTTATGATTCTAATATATATAATATGGTATATTTATGGACACATTTATGCGGCATTTTGGCACAAATATTTTCCCATACGTGCCACATTTATGTCACATAAATGGATTTTGTGTTACCGACAGCCATACTTGGGACATACATGAGCCATATATGTACATATATATATATATATATATATATATATATATATATATATATATATATATATATATATGTGGTAATATGTGAGAGAAATTTAAGATCTATAGGGAAAACT
>JAQQRF010000736.1:0-29274 GCA_030523145.1 Trissolcus brochymenae | reverse complement strand
TTTCATTTTATATTATATTTCTAACATTTTTAATATAATAAAATTCTTGAAAACTGACACTAATCGGTACTATAGCACAAATTGGGACATTTACCTTATTCGGTAAAACGATAACATAGTTTGAAACCTTTGATCAAATTATTAAAAAACCTAAAAAAATCGAAAATTTAAAATTTAAAAATTAAAACCTAAATATTTAAGATAAAAGAAATCTGTCCCATGGTGGAACAAAGTATTTTTCAACGATATTTAGAAGCAAGTAAAAGATTTGGATGACAATTTTAAACAAAATACGAAAAAGAGACGTTAGCTATGCTCGAGTCCTTGCATATGTCCTGCTAGTTTTTCGCTGCCGAGCATGCTGGTTCGAGAATTTAGTACTTCCTGGGTATGACATTAAGACTAGCAATTTGACAGGCAAGACAAGTAATTTGACTTCACTTTCCGTTCTCGACAGTGCTGGTCAGAATTGGCCAACTAATCAGATGCCCGGATCAGTTTTTAACACAGCTAAATATTTTGAAATTTTTTTGTTTTCATTAGTGATTAGAAAATGAGATTATGATACTGTTCCAGTTTTATTAGGATATTCTGTATATGAATCTTTTTTGAATAAAATATGTTTCATTAAGTTCACAAAGTTAGGAGTTTGGATTTTTTATATATGTGACGTTACCAACGGGAGATATACATGCGCTTTTTACCTAACCGACTAATCTAGCTACTCCTTATCCTCTATGACCTTCACAGATCATAAAAGATTTGAAGGAGATTTGAAAACATTCAAATTTTTTATAACGAAAAAACACGTTTTAAGAGGTTCAGCTGTCGTCATGAAATTTTGAAATTTTTACAGATAGAATAACTTGTAACATTGCCCTGTTGTGACATACTGGCACACCGCCACAACAGACAAACATATAACCTCAACTGTTAAAAGCAGTTAAATCGAATAGAGGGCGGTACTGTTTTCGCGAATCATTTTCATTTTGTTTTGTTCTTATCTCAACCAACAGGGGTGGAAATTGTTATAAACAATTTCCGGAAGGTAGTAAACCAAATTTTATTTTCTGAAGTTAAATAAATAAAATTGTATTATTTATTTAAAGTCGCGCACAGGATTGGCTAGGCTTGACCAGGTGTATTTTCGGGACCTCTTTCTTAAAGAGCAGTCTATTTCGTGAGACCAAAGTTCTAAATATAAGAACAGAGGCGTGTACAAATAATATTTTGCTGAAAATCATTTATATTATTTATTATCATTTTTTAAAACGCACAAACCCTGAAACGTCGCAAACTTTTGTATATCAAGTATTTATTTCTCATATTGTTTTGTATTATCGTAATGTATTGTTATATCATAATTGTATAATATCTATGAATTGTGTCTGATGCAAAATTCAATCATTTAGGTGATATTGATTATTATAATGCAAATCTGAATGTTTATAACTTCTGTTGGTTACTGATGTTTTTAACGTTAAATGTGCATCAATAACTCATTTGATATAAAAAAGTGTCGCACATATCATTTATCTTATTAATTAATTTTGTTCATTTTGAGGTTTTAAATAAACTTTATGTATATTTTAATTTCTACGAAGAAGCCTAGAATATGAAAAGGAAGAAGAAGAATACGAAAAAAGACAAATGGGACACGGCAGAGCGATTCCAATCGGGGATTTTAACACGTCGCGAGCCGAAAGTGCAAGAGATGTTGCGATTAATTTCCTCCATCTTCTTTTATTCGTATGTTCTTGCAATTTTTCCCTTCTTGACTTGACCGAGCACTACCGTTAAACTGAAACTCCGCTGTATAACATCTTCAAAGGTATATTCGTTTTTCAGTTGGTCCTGCTCGATTTGTTTCACTGATGGCGGTTGAGTAGTGAGTGTGCATGTCGATCCGTCTGATGAGAGAATTCCGCCTGCGTGGTTAAGACTAAGCGCGTATCTCTCATGCTTAGTGGACAAAGAATTCGGAGATTTTAAAGATAAAAAGAGGACAATCAAATGTAAGAAATAATATTTAATATTCGATAATATTTTTGTAATATCTCTGTATGTCCGACAAGAAAATATTTTCAAAATATGCCTAGAACATTTTTATTTACGTAGGATGATCTAGGTACATTTTTTGATCGGACATATATAGAAAATTAAAATAATATTCTTTGCTTATAGGGTTGCTCTATTTTTATAATGCATGTATGGATTCCGACCAGCAAAGAAGTGGTATTATTATGTCCACTTCTGGCATTATTATTATGGCATTTTTGGACTTTCGACATTTAAAACATTTATAATAATAAAGTAATGAGTTTCAAATGTGACGCCAAATTCGGATGCATGAGTTTATGATACCATGTTTGTGACAATTATCGCGACTTGACTCTCTGATTGATCCCGTCATTATGACGTCATCAGAGTGGAATTAAAGAGTGTGCAACGGTGCCAACATGATCGTCTGAATCCTGTAAGGCAAATACTAGCAATTTTTCAGCATTTATCTCAACTTTTCAGCGTTATTTCAGATTTTCAAATTAACATTTACGATTTATTTAGGATTATATACTTATTGCACCGCAATATGTTTTTTAACACTCAAATTGAACATTTCATATAATGCTCAAGTTGTTGATATATAGTTAAATGTCTGGTAGTTACTGTGAATCGAACCCTCGTTTCTGAAGTTGGTAGTCTGCATTATGTATGCAAAGTCATCGTCCACGTTATATGTTCCAATATCATTGATTATTCCACAACAAAATTAATGATAGCTAAATACAAAATTTAGAGGTTTCACCCAGCTTTTTCAATTAAACAATTTTGTTAGTTCTTTAAGGTTCGCTCCAATTGTCAGTTAATTCTAGATTTGCTCATATAACGAACTCGCGGTCCGAAACACTCAAAAAGGCAGTTTGCGTGTTCCATCTTGGGAAAAGTGATCTTTGTCGTAATTTATCTCTAATGGTCGTCTTGTTCGCGACAATTATCTGCGATCAGGGCAGTGGTCAATCGCTTTTTTTGTCTCTTCTTCGTCTTTTTTTTCACTGAAATCTTTATTTTAACCAAACGACTATTCATCTTGCGTGTGCGTTCTGCCTTTTTCTTCTCTCGTCCGCATTTTTTGCTCGTTCTCTCTTGCTTCGCCGGTTTTTACTCTTTTATTTTCAGTTAGACGCTGTCGTGTTTCGGCAGTACCACTTACCGTTTAATGAACTTTATTTATACACACGGATAAAATTATTCGGTGACATTTTTTTAGTTGTATATTATCGCGCGCGATCAACGAGCCATAAATCAATTTAACAAGAATTTCGAAATCGTCTACGCTATATATATATATATATATATAAAAGAATTCAGAATAAGTCGTGCAAAGATTTCTCGCGCACGGTTAATTTGTGTTGAAATAAACGACATCTTCTCTTGCATTTAGATATCATCGTGCAATAATATCTCTCCGCAATTGTGCATGACTTAATTCGCGGGGTCATGGGTAATCAATCTGAAAAAATCCACTGCTACTGTGGTTCATTGTTATTCTTGAGAGTACCCACAGTATATATAGCAAAATACAAAATTATATAGTAATGTGCAAACCACCGACTTCTCATCAGCAGTCTTATCCGTTGGTTTAAATAGGGACAACGTCATAATTGCTCTTTCTATCCTACATTTCACTGACATATACACACTGAGAATGACACATCAATTATAAAGAATCGACTGCATGTAATGTTCAAAACAAAAAAAAATGTTGTTAATACATACTTGTTATTCAGTAAAATATTAACATATTTTAAAACTTTTAACTAAATTGTTAAAAAAAAAACTTAAAACCTAAATATTTGTATAGATCAGAAATGTAAGACTCGACTATTATAATATATATAATATTATGAGATTTATAATTATATATATAATTTATAAAAATATAATAAAAAATAATAACGCTGATGTTATTATTCTATCGGTCTTTCTTATAAATGTCGAATGTTGATGAGATACACATTCGCAAGTCTCATCGTCACATTTCTTACGTCTAAAATTTGCGGTGCCTTTTAATTAGATTGATTTAGAGAGCCATGGCAGTCTCGTACTGTCGTTATGGAATGCGTACAAGAAGTCCACGTGTCGCGTAACACTCATTACACAGTTTAATAGAAACAATTAACTGCTTTTGATATCAATCTTGAATAATCATTCTGAAGGACAAAAAATGCAATGAAAATCCAACGTCGGTCCCTAATTAACTTCGACTGCATCCGCTTACGATGGATTTTCCATTTTTGTCTGTAGAATTCCAAGTCCATACTTTTACACATCTTTTTTTGCATATAGAGAATGTTAAATTAAAATTCACTTTTATTCTGAAAAATTAATCATAAATTTATAAAGAAGTGTTAAAAAGTAAAAGTGATGAACTTATTGTTTTGATGAATAAATGTAAAAATTTAGTTAAAATATGGCTTTTGATGGCTCACCGAATTTTCGCACGGTTCGAGCATTTTTTGTTCTCGTCGCAACTCTGAGATTGTATATACCCTTTGAATAGTTTTTCATAGGTCGTCCAGGTTGTTTCTTCTACCATTCCAACCTTAATTTAATTCAATTGACTTTGATCAGCGTCAACACCGAAACCTCACTCTACCTATGAAGTACTCGTATAACGGGGCAACCTCATGGTTTCCACCGTGACACAAAAACGTTACAAAAACATTTCATTCCACGACTTGTGTTGTTCATTTTTTTCTGCGTCAGCTGTGTATCTGTGCGTTCAATTTATTTTGTTAGGCGACAACGAGTCCTGAGCTGCATTCCCCACTTTTTTGAGGGCGGCTACCCCGTCTGCGTTTCGGACCTCCCGAATTTGGTATAATATTCTGAAATCATTTACACGCAAAAACAGCACTCATTCATGAATTTTTTTACCTTTAGTGTTATTGACAGTCGTTTTGATCGTAATAGTTTTACGAATATCATATATTTTCAACTTTCACTTTTTACCCGTTTACTATACAAAATTTGCATTTTTCAATTTTATCAGTCATAATTTTATTGATGTTTTCATGTAGAACTAGTAATATATTTAATATATAGAACAATGGCATATATTATCTTTTTTAAGGCATATTACAAAGATTTATCCATTTTTTTTCTACTTCATACGACTGAATAAGTTATATTCTATAAGTAATAAAAATGCAATTTCAATGTAAAAATAATATTTAAAAAAATGTTCATTGATTGAAAACATTTTGAAGGATTTTGTGAATGGGTGACTAGAAACACTTTGTATTTAAATAAATCGATAGTGTCTTCAAAGTTTAGCGTAAGAGATGTGGTCATTATTAAAACAATCGCTTTCGTTTGTGTATATATTTATAACTTCTTCAAGTTTGGCGAACTGGCTCATTTCATTGACACAATCATATTTTAATAGATAACAACTGTATTGTCTCTTTGTACGCAAGAAATTAATGTATGAACATAAGGTGAAGAGAAGAACCATGATAAGTCAGCGAAGAATCCCATCAGAAAAACTTGGTTGATAAATATTCAGCTTAAGTTGCGCGCAGATGACAAGATAAAAAGCAAGAAAAATTGGTCGCGTGAGAATTCGCAAGTTGTCGAGATGTGAAGTGGTATGAGGCGATAGACAACACAAAATAAGGATAGTCCCTTGTTTAGATGTTATTGTAAGCGTTTTGTATTAATGAGGGAAACCAGTGTGACGAAGTAAGCGAGTTACACAAAAGAATGACTCATTGCATAATTTAATTTCATTTATCCATCGTACGGGGATTTTTTATAATTACACGAGGGAAGTGATATATTAATATGAAGCTTTTTGGTATTGATTTAGGTAGCAATTATCTATACAGAGATACGAAACGTACTAATTATATTATAATACACTCACTCGAGAATGATAGAAACTTTGATAAAAAATTTTTATGAAAACAGTTAAATGTTTATAACAAACGAGTGCATACCTATTCATAAATACATTGAAAAAATTGATAAAAAATGCATTTTAAAGTACAAAAATGCTGTGCCAGTTGAGAAACGTTGTAAGCGGAATAGCAAACTGTAAATTCCAAGAGGCCGGAAAAAAGGCGGTTCGATAATGCGTCGAAAAAGGCACGCGCACACAGACGCACAGTACAGACACCTGTGGGATGCTTTTTCCAGATGGCGACGCGGATGAAGAATCATCGCGGGTCTCGCAATGGACGCCACGAGAAACGCGTTGCGAAAAAAAGCAGTTTTATGCTTGGTTATAAGCCTCAGCAAAAGGCAGCGAGAAAAATGTTTGAGGCGGTTTTTGTCGCAATCATCATGCGTGCACCGGCCTTAGCCACAGATTCTGCGGAAACGAGTTTTCCACTTCGATGACGTGCTGTAAAAACAATAAATGGTAACGGCGCAAGCGATCAGCTGAAAAGAAAAGCAAAGTTTACGGCTCTTCTTTCTGTTTGCCAAACCAAAGGTATAATATAAACCAATATAGTACAAGCATTATTTCAGAAGAAAATTTATTCGATAATAGTGATAATTATAATTTTTTCTCAAAGAATGGATAACCAGAATCTGCGTGTTCTGCATTGTTGTATAAAGTTTTTATTATTGCAACTGATGAAATTTCATTTTGCGAAATATCTATTATAACAAAGAAATTCATTAAATAAAAACTCCATTCTTTAATTTAAAACAATTCAAATCTTTCAAATTTTGAATTATAGACGCACTTTTATAAATACCAGAAAAGAGCGCTTGCTACACTTTTATGGTTTTATTTTTCTATTATATTCATTAATAAGCGACCTTAAAAATTAAATACATGCTTGAAAATAACTTTTTCAAACAAAAGGCATTATAGATTAAATCTTTTTCACTATTGGCGGGAGGATTTTTTGTGAAAAAGTGACCGAAACTTTCAAAGAAATATCGCTTAGTAAATGGATTTGCCTGTTTTGACCTCTGAGTCAATAAATTATTCTCGATAATAAAAATTTTTGCATCTATACAAAATAAAATTGTTAAAAATGTTTGGAATATTTCCTGCTCTACATTTTGTTTAACCACATATGATTAGCCATGCAATTTTTCCCCGAACAACTATATATTTCTAATACTCGTATTAATAGGTCACTCAAAATTTGTTTGATGGAAATACTGTAACCCTATTAAAAAAAGTTTATAATATATGTCCCTAATAAAAAGAAACATATATAAATAATATATTGACAATAAATTAATTTTAAATTCATATATTGCCCATATATGATCAATTCAATAATTAAAACAATATGTTAAGAAATTTAATTACTTCTAAAGAATATGAATTTTTTATAATAATTAATTTTCGATGCAAAAAATAATCGATCATTTCTACTAAAAAATTTGTGAATCGACATTAGAAAAATTGTTTGAATTTGTCCGAAACTTTATTATTTATCATTACAAAAATTGTTTAATTTCGTTTGAAAATTTACTGTGAAAAATGTAATTTCTACTTTAATGTTTCTTCGGCGCGCGGTTTCGTGTGAATCACAGCAAAATTTTGTATAAATTGCCTATCCGTCTGATTCAATTCTTTTATCTGACCTAACATTGTTATAATTTTGTAATAAACAAAATAAATAAAAGGGATTTGAATGAAAATAAAAGTAGCTATACTTTGGTAAATTGCTAATTCAACCCTATTGTGGTCATTAATAACATGTTTACAGAGAATCACCTTCGTAACAACTGGCGTCCGGTGCAGTCATACGAGGAGTGTGGTGCACACGTCCGCGACATATGGCCAAAACACGTGCGACATTCGATCTACTAGTGACGACTTTTTTGTATATTGAAAATTTAATTTGTTCACTATGTGGAATTAGCAATTATCTAGAAATCAGTTTCGCAAATTTTGAAAAAAGTTTGTTTATTAGACAGCATCATCTCATGTAAATTAATCGATGAATTAACCATTTTATGATCAAGAGTCTAATAGACAGCAATAACAATAAAAACTTTTGAAGTTGTTTCAAGGCCTATGGTCAGAACATACGTTTGAATACGGATCTAAAGTGATGGTCAAGCTTGATGGGACCCACACGCAATAAGTGAACCGAATATTGTGCAAGATTTCAAATACTTCTGTCTTTACTTCTATTGTTGGCTTTCTCTATTTCTTCACTTGTTCAGCAACTCAACAGAAGGAAAAATCGCAGAAACCGAATTTTCTAATTCCGCCTGATCAGTGGTTGGCGGAAATTCTTGTCCATAGCAAAAGCCCAAAATTGCTCTTTTCGAGTAGACCTTTAAAATAAAATAATTCAATTTCTTATTTATTAATTAGTCAAAAATCACTCGCTTTATTTAAGATTGGAGTAAATATATGACAGAAAAATTATTGTCACTGTAGATACAAGTGTACATTTTAATGCTTGATTAATGCGGAGAAAATTATGCCATAACCGTTGTGTTACGCACTTTTTGCGCGAAAAAAATATAATAGTAATGAACATGAGTATGAAAAAAGCAAGTATATTTTGGCACGAGTGTAATTGAGAGGGTGCACCGAGTATAATGGTTGGCAAGTATTAAATGACAGAGAACGAAGGGTTGGTGCCATTAACCTTCATCTGTATGTTGGTGTCAAATAACAATTTACGAGTAAACAAAACTCTCGTTTGAGTTATCGGTGTCGAAAAGCGAGAGTGATCCAGTTTATATATAATAAATAAGTGGGAAAACGGAAAATGAGTAATAATTGATGATTTGTTTTCGGAAAGTCTAATCATTCCTTCTGTGCTTGTGTTTTTTTGTAACATAGAAGTATACATTTAAAATAGTTTGAATTACACATGGTTTTCTATATTCGAATTATGTAAGCCATCTCAACTAACAAATAAAGTAAAGACAATCATTAAAATTCTAAAAATTTATATACACTTGTATACATTCAAACGTTCTCAATGTCGAACAATATGTAAATTCAAAATAGTTTTTTTTTTTTAATGATAATTAATTACATTAATTTAAACATTTTATGCTCATTCTGTAAGATATAGTTAATTTCTGTATAATTAATCGTCCCATATGACTATTAAAATTATTTTAGACAAGTTGATTTAAAACTTTTTAAATCAATTTTTTTGTACATCATTTTGCCAAATATTTAAATTAGGTATCTCCGCAAATGTTTTTTAAATTCGGCTATAGGCGTGTTTGTATTAGTAGAATCATTATTGAAAATTATAATAACAACTGACTATTTCGTGAAATTTTAAAGTTTGAAACGAATTTTTTTAAATATCTAAATTTACCTTCAAATTCTTGAAGTATTATAGTTTTTATAATATCATCCAATTTTCGTGAAAAAAATGTATATTTTTCTTTTTTTTTTAACCGACTTTTCTTACATGTAACTACACGATCTGCATATAGGCACGAGTTTCTGACACGCGCTTTATACCTGTATCAGCGCCTTGCAAAAATATAATTGTTCGTCCTCGCGCCATTGGAACCTGATTAATGTCCCGATCAAGATCGCTCCAAAATTAATTCTCATGTTATCGGTGGCTGATGTTAATCTCTTGAAATAATGCAGCTGTCCATTACACAACACTACCGTTTAAAAGATATTCGCACGGATTTCCGTTAATCGACGCGTGAAATGTGATCTTCTCAAAAGCAACTATAGTGATGGGTTTGTCTGACTGTTTTTATTTTATTTTACTTTTTTTTTTTCACCGCTAAGCGACTAACAGTTGGTGAAAAATAAAAATTTGAGAAATAGAAACAAAAATACATATTATAAGAGTGTGAAGAGAAATAAATATATTCGTATACATACTCAAATGCCATTAATTGAGTAACGTCTGATTGACAAATTTACAATGAGTCCTAATAAGAAACAAATTTGTAAAGCTTAAAAAAAAAGAATAAATTTCATTTGTCTTCCAAAAGAATAATTTTTTAATTAATTGTTGAATAAATTGTTGAATGTTACTTTAAATCTTGAGCATGATTGAAACTGCAATGTGCAACCCCTAAAACGAAATATAGTTATTAGTGTACGTGAGAATGAGTAGCACAATGGGTAATAACACTTATCAATCCATTAAGTAATTACGCCTTATGCTTTATAATCGATACTTCATGCATGAATGTGCATAAGTGCGTGGAATAGATTAAATAGCACGCGTTTCCAATCATTTCTATTTCTAATCAGTGCACTGTCTGCACACGAGTAGCGAAATTCCATTTGACGTTTTAATTTAACTTTTCGATGCGATTTTTGTAAATATCACAGAACAGGGTTTCAGAGAAATTCTTTCGAATTGTTATTATGATTGGTATTATATATATTACCCGTTAGAACGTGATTTGATGGATTCAATTCTGAAAGTGAATGAGCTTCATTATAATCTAACTGTTTCTGCGGCGAGCAACACGTGCCTCATTACGCAAACAAAGTTAAGGAATTTGTTTTGCGAAAAATCGCCCAAGACAAAGGTCCGTGACTGCGTTATTGGTAAAGATTCAAAAACACGAAAACGGGGGTCGTTATGAGAATGGCAAATGTCACGCCCCCTTGTGTGCATTGGGGGATGAGTTAGAGTCGCTCATTATTCCGCGATTTCATCGGGACGATAGCGGACCGTAACAGCGAGCGACGCAGTGATATCGAGGCCTCAACAATGGCGCATTACGAATACTGGGCACGCCGCATAACCGTGATTTCGTTAACTCGATGAGAGCTAATACACAGACAATACAACAATGAGCGTGGGCCGCGTGCATCCCCACATGTGCATGGCCAAGTTCAACTTTTTTCCTCGCTAAAAATATTCAACCATTTTTTTTAAGAGAAAAATATTCACAAAAATATCATTGCATAAATATAGGAATGTAAATCTGCCAAGAAAGTAAATCAATCCAGAACACTCTTATAGATAGTCAAGCTTTTTTTAATCTTTCACTTAGCTCTTCCTAGGGTAGACACTTGAAAATAATATATTTTTATACAACTTAATAAAAATAATAATTAAATTACATGTCTTTTGATCCAGCGTAAAAAGTACTCAATGCAATCTTATGAAATTTATATAATCATTGGAAAATTAAGTTTTTTTACAATTTTATAAATATTTAATAAAGTTTTACCTTATCCGAGTATTTTTCTTACACGTCGAATTAATTTTTTACATTTCATTGCATAGAATGTTCCTTGAATGTTATGGCATTGTTTTTACATTGGAGTCAAAGTGTAAGAGAGAGCCGAATACAATAACCAGAGTAGCGATATGGGTAAAAGATTTTTCTTTTAACCTAAAAAGTATTGATAATATTTTCAATTTTAATATATATATATATATAATGAGAATTTACAATGAAATTGTTTTGTTAAATTGAATATAAAAACTTGATCATAAAATTAGATAATAAAAATATATATAAACAATTTTTTCACTTGTAAGGTATCGAATTTGAAAATTTTCTCGATATTTTTTCAATTTGAAAAAAGGTATTTCGAATAATAGTATGCTTTTATTGCATCCGGTCCTTAAATTGTACACATTTTTTAGTGATATTATTGTATGGAATAGCTCTCTGTAAAATATATATATATATATAATGAGAATCTACAATGAAATCGTTTTGATAAATTGAATATAAAAACTTGATCATAAAATTAGATAATACAAATATATGAATAATGTAATATGAAATCATGCAATAGATTTTTTGAAATGTTTGTCGTTCTTAAAATTTTCTATTGTGTTTCAATCAAATCGTTGAACCAAGGTAATTTTTGTATTTGAAAAATAAAAATGAATTTCTTGAAAGAGCAATAAAAATTGATAAAAAGATTGACTAATGTGATCAGCATAAAGTTAAAAAGTTAAGATATTTCTATTTCAGATATAACTGATGGCGTCTTGTCATCAGCTAGGACTAAATATTCATGCAAGGATGTTCGCAGAAAAAAAATGAATACTATTTACGATTGACGAAGACATTATTGCTGACGGATGTAGTTCTAGGGAACCCGGGCAATCTCTTTGATTTGTCTAATTATACGTGCGACTTTTACGACTTTTGTACCAATCTTGAGCTGGGAAAACCTACTGTTAAGTGTCGTTTACCAATTCCTGAAAAAGTACTAAAATTTTCTTACAACGAAAATTTTATGTCTCTAAACTTACATGAGAGAAAAAACAGAACTATTTCCAAATGCGTTTTTTAAGATTAGATTTCGATTCTCACTGCGGCCCTTCCATTTTTTGTACATTTGTTTAATAATATCAACCTAATATCGAAATGTTTAATAGTTTAAGAATTCTCTACATTCTTTTTTTTTAAGTCGTTACCGGTACGCTTGGAAGACCAATTGAATGGAAAAAACGACGGGGAAACTTAAGACTTCCGCAACCGAGGAGAAAATGCAAAACCGCACGCGATCAATAAAAAGGCCCTTCTTTTGTTCCATTGACGTGTCAGAAGAAGTTTCTTCGGGACATCTAATCTTAGCTGATCCCTTGACAAAAAGCATAACAAGTTCTTTTTCCGTTGATCCTTCGAGTCTCACAAATGGTGATTGCAGATCAAACACCCGCGCGCTCTAAAATCTAAGAATTTCTGAGCCAGCGATCTTTTTCTTTTGGATATATTGATTTTTCAACGAGAAATTGTTTGCCGGCTTTGCAAGATCCAATAAAAATAAACACGTGATTATCTGATGAGAACGCCGCACTGGCGTTTCCAAGATTTTTTATTTGCCTTTTTCCTAGCGGAATAATGGGCAAACCGATACCGATTCGTTTGCATAATTTTTTTTCAAGAATATAAAAGTATAAATGATTACAGAAATTTAATTGATGTCTTCATCTGTTAATCATTGTCTTCCTAACGATATATGATTGATAGTTGACTGTGCGCGACTTTTACGGATGACTTATTCATGAAGTATTCAATCTAGAGATTAAAAATCATTAGAGAGTGACATGTTGTTTTTTTTTTTTTTTGGACATCCAAAAATAATGTTTGTACAGACGACTGTTTCGCCTTAAGATCTGTATCAATAATTTGGTTATCCGATCATCTGGACTCGAGAGCATGTTAATTAAACGAGAAAAGCGAAATGTGAAGCTGTTGTTGGTTTAATAATAATGGAAGGTCGAAACGGCTATCGAAAGTATGCATGTTAAAGAGGAAAAAAGCGCATCTTGTGAAGTTCTCACATTAGGCCAGACAAGAAACAAAATGTCTTTGTTGTGTAAAATTACGTGATTCTGCAGGAGGATTCTGCTCCTTTGTAAGTTTTCGTACGGAATACGTATATACCTATACATAATGCATCGTCTGTCGCAATAGGATGTTAGCGATTGTAAGACCTCAACGGAAGTAATAGAATGACATCGTATTTATCGGCTATAGAAAGTTACTGGATTACCGTAGATAGAATTACACCTTTTGAGTAAAAGACAAAGATATAAGATGTTTTATATTTTTTTGAACAAAAGTTGTTTATAAATAATTGTTTTTATCAGACACAGATCAAATTTAGCAAAAACTTTGAAATCATTAAATGTAATTAAAACACTGTTGAGACAAAAAAATATCATTCATAATTATTATCCTTTTGAATCTTTGGACAATGATAGTTTGGGACTGTTCACAGGATTTATAACATGATGACTTCTAAAAGAACAGGTAAGTTGGCCGAGGTTAAAAATATATAGCATCTGACTTTTTGAGTATATTTAAAGACCAGCGCATAGTAGTTAGAGAGCGAGCCACAAAAGGTTCCTCTAAACCGTATCATGAGCTCTCCTGTGGCTGAAAAGAATTGGCATCACCTGTGGTGCCAACGTTTGTCCCAAAGTTTCACCGAATTCTTTTTTTTTTCAAAATTCAAGGCATGAGGTTGCTTTTTAACATTATTTTAATCATTCAGTCAACAATTTTTGAGCCAGAAGTCACCCCTATATATAGTGTCAAATAAATTGCAATTCGGCTTATACAAAGCGTGACAATTATGCTTTTAATGCAGTCCGCATGTGGATTCTTTGACAAGCCTTGGTGAAAATGTAACGTTGATTACTAACAATCATTGGGCTTGAGAATGCAATCCAGGTCAGACCCATATGTTATTGACAGGGCACGCCCAAATGACTTTCTATCATGGGTATGATGGGATTGATTTATGCAAACACATTGTATATTGAAATAACGGTTTTATAAACTGTATCACAATTCATGGTCAACAAATATTTGACGGCCTTGGGCGTTCGATGCACTTGAAACAGTAGGGTGCAGTAAGTGAAGTTACGCTAAAGTTTGATGATTCATAATATACTTTCATGTGCCGTTCGTATACACTTGAAAAATCGTGAATCATTATTATTTATGGAAATCGCTCGTCAGAAGCTTTAATACGAGATACAACCCGTGCAGAGGAGAATGAAAGATTCACTAACTATGTGTGTACATAATAGTTTTTACCATCCAAATTACTTGTTTGCATTTTTTACAGGTAAAAAGTTAGCATTTGCTGACATTTTTCTCGTATTATTTTGTTTATAAATGAATAAACATTACCAAAATGTAGCAATCAATATTTGGATTTGCATATATTCTTTTGGTATGCTTCAAAGAATGCGGTGCAGGAGGTAAAATTAGGCGCGGGTCAAAAGAAAACAGGTTACAACAGAAAAGTTGAAAAGGTGATGAGAGGCTGAGATGGATATTGAGATTGGCACGTTCGAATCGTTATTTTCGCTAATAAATTTAGTATTTCGTGGTGATTATCCGCCAAGTATAGGGTACTCGTTGCGCTCGCCAGCCATTGACGATGACCATGTGTCACTACGGTATGTACTGTCATTATTCACATTGACTGTACTGCTCCACTCGTAGTCAAATGAATCATAAATTCTTGATTCCACGAAGTTGTGCGCGTGTATATATATTATAAACTAAATAAAATTTTGAGTCAATATAGGCTTAATATTCTCTGGAAATTCGAAAAAAATTGTTATATTTAAATTCATTATTCACACGAATATAAGCAAAAAAATCAATGTTCGATCAAAATTTTTCCCACAATAATCTTGCCTGACGAAAACAGAAAGTTACATCAATTTTTACTAATCATTCATTACCAAAGATGTAAAAATTTAAAAAAAAAATCACAATAAAATTTATTAAGTATAATATATATTTATCATCTGAAAACATAAAACAGTTGTCACTGCATCAAAAAACAAAAACAATTTTTATAGTTGCAACAAATGTCAAATTACTATAGCTGAAACTCTCTTGCTATTTTAATTGTCCAAAAATGTTTGGTCAAGTAGTGTTTCTTTGGACATGCACATATTTGTTCGATCACAGGCTGACAACTATAAGAAATCAATTGCTTCTACCTCCCACAGTCGCGTACGCCCCAACGATATTTTACGCGATTAGCCATGCTCGTTATTGCTCTCGGGGTTAATCATAGGTTTGCTTTTCAATTCGATTAAACTCGCCGAGTGGAGGCTGAATTCGAGTGCGATCAACGAAACATCTTTATCTCGGAATATATATATATATACACTCTGTATATATATATACAGAGCGTCACTCAGAGGACACTCTGTATATATATATACAGAGTGTCCCATTTTAAATTACCTCTTTGAATATATCGGGACGATATTAGAGGTGGTAATGATTTATACACGGTATATATATCTATGTACAATTCGTAAAGTTTTCTCTCGCGTCAGTTTCACCAAGAGCCCTCTGTATATGTAATCAATTCTAATTGCTCTTGATCAATTACATTTACCCATTGCATGTCTTCTAATAACACTAATTATTTATTCGTATATTGTACTGACTTTATTGTTGCTGATCGCCCTTTATTATATAAAACTATGTTTAAACTATAAACCATCATAATAGATAGAATTATTGCTTGCTCTTTTCTGCTTTTTTTTACTTTATGTTATTAATATATATGAAATATATTTAATTTATATTGAATAATTTTAATTATTTCAAAGGAGATATTTTTGTGAATTCAATTGAATAATTTTTGAAATATTATACGTGCAGTGAAAACAATTTCAAAACTATATAATTAAAGAATAGGCAATTAGCCGTCAAATGTTTGATATAGGCACTTGGTGGATTCAAAGCCGACAAACAATACTCTAAATCATTCTTCAATATTTGAGATTGACTTGGTTATTTTTGTTCTGAAGCGAAACACTATCCCTTATTCGCGCTTGATAGATTTTGCTTCCGCGATGATTGGCCAAGATTGACCGAGAGGATGAATAATTCGAAACAACGTCAATAACCCACATCTGAATAGTAACGGATTCTATCAAGGTTCACAAGTTCTGTTTCGTGATTCTGGTGGAGAGCATTGTGAAAAGATGATGATGACATGGCTGAAAATGATCGTGGAAAAGCTGACAGAAAACAGCGATAGGCAAGCGAATAACATTATATTGATCGGTACGGGAAGTTCGAGGATGAGGTGACGTTCATGAACATACGATGCCCAACCAAAATGTCAAATTTATTCCTGTGCATTCTTGTGCAATCATCGACATCAACGGTTGCTCACATCCAGCTTGTCTGTGCTCTACCAATTGAAACAACTGATATATAACAACAGACTGTGGACTTTTCATCAATATTAATGAAAACAGTTTTTTATTTTATTTTTCCTTCCAAAATTATATCATTATTACTTATGTTTCAGCTATAAAATTTTAATCGGTCATTAAAAAAATTTTAACACACAAAAAATAGGATTGACTTTACGATCACCGTACTATAAAGAATTATACTAATCAAGTTTCGAACTATTATCAAAGCATTTCTTATTTTTTACAGCCAATAAAATTGGGTAGTGCGATTAAAATTCATATATCGTTATATAAATACGCCACTCTGGCATTGAACATTCACTAAGTTTGCGTTTTGCCAAGCATTTTTAAAAATAGTACTGAATAAGTTTTAATTATCATGACCATTTCTTAAATTTTAACATTATTTTGAAAAACATATAATGACAATATAATAACCAGGCATATAATGTTTCAAAGGTACATGGTATGCTCGTAATAGTCATATAGTGGCAATACCATGTCAATAAAATGTTAATATAATATTGACCATATAGAGGGTTTCCTAAACCACTCATGCCACTAAACCGTACATTTTAAAGGGCACATATGGATTTAAGTGGCACGGGTGGTTTGAAACACCATGTATAAAACTTATATCGTTACTGCAATGACAATACACTTGCAACGTATAACAGAATTCACCATAGAACAAATTAAAACATAGCTGGACATACACGTTTTCTATATGGCCATTATATTGTCATTATATTGTCAATATATCGGCATTATATGTCATTTTTTACCATCAGGGATATTTATGTAGCATGTTAAAGCAGGAAAGAGAAAATTGCAAAGAAGAGGACGGTTTGCAATGTCACTTCGCATGACCACCACGGTCATGGCTGCAACCACACAAGACAAGATCGCTTCGTTATACTTAATTAGGTAGAGATTCTGTTGCACGCTTTTTCACTTTGCGGAAACAACGACTTTCGGCATCAGCAACTTGGCGTTGGTGTGTCACAAGAACAATCGGTAGTCAGCAATATTTTCACATGAGAGCACATTTCCGAGGTTAGTTACATGCAAGAATGCTATGTAACTATAATGCTATCCTGCGTAAAGCCGCCCAGTCATGCAACCGTACGTCAGATTTAGTGAGCTTTTTGAAAATTATAGATATTCCAAATTGATAGTTTTTAATTGGGCACGCCCGATTAATTTCTTACTATGATTTTGTTGGAATAAATATTTAGTCGTTTTTTTTTAGATATATAGAGATGGCGAATTAAACTTTGAGTAGACAGATGCAAAATATCTATGGCATTTTTATTTATATCCATATATAGGTGGCGATAAAAGTCAGATATTTTTTTATTGGTCAAATTTTTTACCATCCATTGTATCTTAAGTGTATATTAAGACTTCAAAGAACTGGTTCTCACAATTGAGGTGCACTTGATAAAACAACAAACCCATATACATCAGGTCGTTTTAATCATTGACTAATATTTATGAATAAGGAGTTCATAGTTACAACTGGTGTAAATAGCAGTCAATGATTTCTTGCCACATCTGGGAAGCAGTCCATATGGATGGTTTTTGATAAGATATGCGTCTTGAGGCGATTAATCTACTTCTGAATAATGTCTCTAAGGCAGATGTACGAGCTCGCACGTGGTTTCACCGAAATATAATCGCGCCCTGTACCGAAATAGAAGGGAAACATTTTTTCTGTAGTTTGATGAATGCACGATCGTCAGGCTAATTTGTTCACGCCATCGTTGATAAGGCTGTCGCCGGAGTTGATTCTTTGGCGTTGAAAACGCCGAAAAAAAATAATGAAAAAAACAAGAAAATAGTGACAGATCGTCACATAAGCATAAATGTGGACTGTGAGCCTCCATGCATCTTGAGTGGTGTGAGATGTATATTAGTCGCACAAAAAGTCATTGGCCAATCATGCGGCATATATAATACAAGTCATGCATGTCGAGTTTGTACAAAGCGCGCCTTTGAAACGTTACGCACTGCTCATTCGTGCGATTTGTGTCTTTCGTTTATGAATAATATAGGTATTCAGAATTACGAGCGTATTATCCTTTGGAAAAGACGCCTGTGAATTCAATGACGAAAGTAATATTTTGTGTCGACAAATGCCTAATTCATATATTAACATTTTATTTTAATGTGTTTTTTTGAGTTGGCACAAATTTATCTACAACATTTCTATCGCTTAAGATTAAAACTAAAAAAACAAATTTATTCTTTATATTTCAAATTTTAACTTAAAGTCTAAACATGTTTGTTTTTGTTATTTATTCTTTTTTATTTATTAATTTTTATTTATTTATTTATTTTTATTTAATTCGTTTGATTAGAACAAATGATTTTAATTTTGAGATGTACATCATCGTAACCTTGATAGTTAGATACTTATATTACACATTGACGCTTGTACAGTGACAAATTGATCAGGCACTGTCGATAATCTACTGCCCTGAACACAAGCAAAAATGAACGACGCAATATAATATTGTTGTCAATGATTAAAGATACATTTTATACTGTTTTCTTTATTTATTATTATTATTATTATTATTTTTTTTTATAGAAAAGTATCATTTTAAATTTGTATTTCGTTTTTATTTTAAACCTCCTAAACAATGAACGCGCTTTATATAAGTTAGTGACAAACTGGATTTGGAGTGCTACAGTTTTGTATAAAGCAGTTCCGCAGGTAGCGACGGCTGGTGTGCCGATCATGTAATGGTGACAGAACTAAAAAAAAGGATGCCAGGGTATACTTTCTAGTCTAGTCAGCGAATTCGCTTTTGCGCAGTTTATATTTTAAGTTTTTTTAATACTTGGATGCCAAACCAGCGCGGAATTGTTGCAACAATTTTTGTCAATTATTATATCTTAGGTATGAATAGAGACAATATTACGTTTGTTTCGAGGATGAATTATTGTTGCTAACTTTGAGATAAATTCATGCGGACTCATAAAGAGATATTGACGACGATCGGTGCCACAAATTCTTCAATTTATATATAAAAAATGTAGCGTATTTTTCGTTTAGGAATTCGGATGTTCTATAAGTTATTGGTTTACTAGGAAAAAGCGTTGATATTCGATTTATCTGGAAATACGTCACTGCGATGATCAACCGTGAGATTTACGGCTGTGATTGATCAAAAATAGGTACTTTTTCGTCGAAATCAAAGGATAAAAATTTTCTTGATTTATTTAATAAAACGTATCGCTTTTGATTTATAATTTCCGATACGATGTCGTTTTTTTATGACATCCCTCACGGTTGACTATTTTCATTTGACCTTAGAGAAAGTTTTATTTGAATCATAATTGAAAACGCTTGTTACTGAATCCTTTGACCGTACAAATTTCTACGAAACGGTTATGAATGTACATACAAAAATGAATTTTTTTAAATATTTCGAATTCTATAAAACCGTATAAACCAGTGGTTTTTATGGCTTCTATATTGTTTCTATAACTTTTGTATATTGTTGAATAAGTCCAAACAAAAAGCAATAAACTCTTTCGTTTTGAGTAAAATAAAATTTGTCTCTCACAGATATATTCGAGGTAAATTTTTACTTGATTTCCGCTATTGAAAAAATTTATTTGCTTGCAAAAAGTTAAAAAAGTAAAGGTATATTAAAAAAATGAGGACAACTGTATCATAATAAAATTCATCCTGCGGCAAGTTATTGCGTCAGTTCGATGTAAAACGTAGACTGCATTACGACTAATTTAATTATCAACGTCGTGTTTTGAGTAACGAGACGGGCAATTTGTATTGCTCGTGGCTGCAAATCGCATTGTTGTTTTCCGGTGTAATTATAACGGACGATGTTACTTTCGGAGAAGCGCTGAGATGACGATAGAAATGAAAGGCATGTAAAATGGCAGTTCATGTCAAGTAATGGCAATAACACGAGGAAAATCTTTACACTTGTTATCGAAAAAATATATAAAGAAATACCAGATAGAGTTTAAGCTTCAGTGTCCGTTGTACCAGTGGGTTCAAAGCGATCTAGTTACAAATTTTAAATCTACAAGTGCAACCTATATTTGATTCATATGCATAATATATGATTAATTAATTAAATTATTTATTTCGACAACAATCGTGGTGTCGAGTTAATTTTGGCAATAAACATGTTACGAAAACACAAAAGTTGAAAATAATAAACGATTGCATTAGTACAGAAATGAAAATAAACTATTATATAAAAGTTGCATTTTCTTTGGCAAATAATACATTCAGAAACCGAACTAGAGAGAGAAAGCTTATTGTCACGGAGGCTTTTGAAATGCACGCGTGACACAAATTTTGCAGCGCTAATTTTCAAAAGCAGCCGCTTTCGAAGCGACGCATGTATTGCTTAAAGTGAGGCTTCAAATTGCACAACGACGCGGAAAAGAAAAGCGTGAGACGTCCGTTACGATTGCAGCCAGCGAGTGCTTGCTTACGCCAGACATCCTGAGTGATTTAAGATGCAATAATGTCCTGATCTCAACGATGAATATGTGTATTGTTACATTTTTGCCTGAACTCATTTTCCGTTCCCAATAATAGTCTTTTTTATTCACGAAACGAAACATGAATAATTTTTGCCATAATATCAGTTGGACAATATTTCTTTGAAGTTATACACTGTGGGAATTTTGCTATATATAGGAGTTATTGCAAAATCGATTTTTGAAAAAACGCGTACTTTTTTCTTATAAATGGCCATACAAATCTGTGATACCATTCGTGGAGATTATTGTTCATAATATAAATTATTTCAATTAAATCGGAATGGGAACATAAACTGTCAGGATAAATATCAAATGCGACATTTGTTTATTCTTTTACGCCAATTAGGAAATAAACTTGAGCTAAATGAAGACAGCGTATTTTCATTGACACAGCAAATCATTTTCTTGAAATATCACTCATCATCGTTATACAGGCCTTTTACTATTGAATAAATCAGTGTTTTAGGATTGGCAAATTATCCTATGAGAGTTCATTATAAATTGAACAACGGTGTAGAGTGTGGTGCGCAGCGCGGAAATCTTTTATAGCTTCCAAATAGTTCAATTGCTCTCGAACAGGAAATGAACAACAAACCGCATATATATATATATATAAATATATATATTTGATGAATAGATATAAAGGTGTTATAAAATACCTAATAACGTTTCACTCGAGACTTATATCTCGTTATAATTACCATTTTTTTTATTAAAAATATACAATATAGAGTCGATAAATCTTAATAAATAAACAGTCAACTGCTATTCAAAAAATGAAAGAAAAAATACATCAGTCTGATTTTGCAAAATGAAAATTGAAAAAGTGGTGTTCCGCGGGGAGTCATTCGAGTTTACTTTAGCAAGCAAGATAAGGAGTATGATTTACAGCGCGTGCAAATGTGCGCGTGTTATTTATCCGTGCTTCTTGCATCGATACAAATAGAGAGGCCTCGTCAGAATTGATTTCGGGCGAAGCATGTGTGTGGTCTTTCGGGCGTTTAATTCAGCGCCCGCGTTCCCATAGTCTTACGCCGGTGTTCAACATCGGTGGATATAAATAGGCCTCATCGGCCAAGAAAATTCAAAAGCGAGCGAGAGCTGCAGCCATTAACCCCAGCCCTTTTGTTGCCAATTTGGTTCTTAATGTTTCTTTATATTCATATCTCAGATACACATTTTATATATTTCAAATTTATCCATAAAAATTGCATACTATGAAAACAACATTTTCACACCAGTCAACACATTGGTTCACAGTTTGCTTCAAGAGTTTTGGAAAGAAAAAATTTTACTACTATTTTTATAACATTATCAAGTGTTTTCTTTCGTTTTTACAGTTTCATCGTGATATAAAAACGTTTGCCGTTTTTCCTGTGGAATGCATTAATATTAATAGGCTCAGAGACTTTGTATGGACACTGAAATACTATGCTCAGAAAAGTTTTGCATACGGATTTTCATATGATTGCTAAAAAAATATTCCTCATCACCACACTCAGAAAAAACTATCTATACACTACCTGGTGCAGAGTTCTGCCAACTCGACTAACTAATAAAATTAACAAGACGCAACAGTTGTGCCAACTATGTTAAAGGTTGTCGATAAAATGAAAATTGACATAAAAAACCTTGAATAATTAATGCAATTCTATTGAAAACTTAATTCTTATCATTCTAAATTTGTAATTTAAACTTATTTGTTTCAATTTATACTTCTTCAAACATTTTTACAGAATTTTGTGATGAAATTGAATTTTGTCGATGAAATAAATATGAAAAACAGTATATTTGTTCATTTTTTATATTTGTATTCATATATTCTATTTAAGATAGAAAATTAATTCAACAAGCAAAAACAATAAAAATTTGTTCTTCTTTTGTTAATGAATGTAAAGTTTTGTACAGTGGTAAGTCGTTCAACAAGAGAAATTTTTCTGTTTCGTCAATTTCTTCAACTCGGAACGTCTGGAAATAGTCCTCAAATGAGATTCGAAACGGTTTTACATTCATCGCAAAATCGCTGCAAATATTACATTTAAATTTACAATTAAAATACAAATTTTCAATCCTTGCAAAAGAAATATACAATATTTTATATTAAACTCAACTAGAATTCTAGTTGTTTTAACTATATTTATGTTTGTTACAACTATATAGGCTTTAACTGTATACCAGCCGATTAACCAGCCGATTTTTTCTGAGTGCAGACGCTCAAACCCCTCTCAAATTCCTCTCGAAATGTAATGCACTCGTCTTTCAACATTGGCTGATTTCACAAAGTGACTTTTTTACAATGTAGAAAAATGGCTACTTATTTATTTAGATAATTATTTGCATCACGAAAATCCAAAACAAAATCAAAAGATATTTTACACGAACTAAAATATGTTTCTAAATATATCTGAGGGTAAAACGTAAAACCAGGTGAATAATTATCTGAGTAGTAATCTCTATAAATTTACCTTTTACGCACATATATTATCATATATATAATTATTATTTGAAATATATTTAATATATTTCATTTATATACCTCACAATTCGAAATAGTAAAAAATGCTGGATTGAAAAATGTGAATATTATTCACTTTTTGTAATTTTTTTTAATTAGGAGAGTTTTATATATATCACATATATTTTATGTAGAATTAATTTATTTAGTAACTTATTGAAACTTTGACATAATGTATTAAACACTTATTGTACATATTTTTATAAATTTGAATAAGTGAGAATTTCCCTTTTTGCCAAAAGTGGATGACTCTGGACTTATTTTTGAGTTTATTTTCATTTATTCCAAATGGAATGTAATTATCGACTGTTCAATAAAGATTATAATATACAGCTGTTGTAACCCTTATTTCTGTGTAATGTGATATGTGATGAGGAGAAATTTGTTCTCTTGGTAGATTGCACTCATTGTGTGCAACATGTACACGACGACACTAAGGTGTATATATTATGTTCTATAATGGACATCCTCATGTGTGTACCAACGCACAGAAATTTTTATTTCATTTTAGAAATAATATTTTATTGTCTAAAATATACATTCTTTCTACATTTTCACGTTTTAGATTTGACGAAAGTGAATTATTTTATAAATGAATTTGATTAAACAGAAGAGTGTAAAGTACACTATGTCGCTAAATATAGTAATAATAAATAAATAAAACTGAGATTGGAATTTATATTTTTTTGTTTATGGGCTAATGTGAAAATCGTGTTTGACCATGTGTTGTTTTTTTTATTAAAAATTCTCTCAAGAAGACCTTACGCGCCGGTTGTGCTTTTATTGTTTGTTCATGAAGTTTTTGCAAATGTTGTAATTAAGTCCAATGTTCAAATAAAATCTAACAAAACAAATATCTATATAGCTTAGTTCCCGGTCCGTGTCATGGGATCTTTTTTTTACGAGCTTTGGACTTTTGATTGGATTATCAAAGGTGCTTTTTCGTCTTCCGTAATTGCTTTAATTAAAATTCCTGTATCAACTTTGAATTAGTGACTGGGCGTGCGCTGTACTCGAAATCTGATGATTTGTACGTAAATTTGTGTGTGATTATAATGTATAAAGATATTTATCTTACATGTTCACACAATGCTATTTCATCAGTTCAATGTATATATAACTTATAGATAAACAATAACTAAATATTATAATTCATTTATAATACTTTTTCCATATTAATTAAATTGATTTGTCTCATTTTGTAATTGTTACCGATTGACGAATGAATGTTTATTTTTTGAAATATAAAAATCAACTTTGAATAAAACGTGAATACATTGAATAATCAACCTTATAAGGTTGATTATACGAACAACACGAGCAACTAATAAAAGAATTAAAAAAAAAAACGCCGATTCACAGCTACTTACGATCAATCATAAATGCACAATATCGCATAATTCTCTACGGAAAAATGTTTGCTCGCACCATGAAAACAGTAAAAATATTTGATGATTTCAAAATAAAGAAAAAAAATCTATATTCATATACGGTCTTATTTAAAGTTTTTTGGTGTCTAAGAAAATGTGTAAAAAGAATTTGGAGATAAAAAATAGTACCCGTGAAAGTGCAGTAATGAACTCAAACAATTTTAAAATGTCGCGATTTATAGAAGTGCTTATGTATATGTTGCTCAATATGTTGTTTCACCTAAATGAATGGCGCTGAATTATTATCTCCCGGAAACAGTTAAAAATGAATGTTAGAATGCTAAACCGATGAACATTTAATACACTTACTTAATGTTGTAAGATTGATGTTGACAAACTAAGTGGACTATGAAGTAATTTGCAATTATCGGCACTAATCTTACTAACCGTATCGAGAGGTCTTTCAATTAAAAGTGTAGTTTTTTTCTCTCCTTCAACGAAATCGCTTTATTTATATGTAAATCATTCGAGTGTCAGAGGATCTGCATTACAAAGTAATAAAAAAGTCTAAAATAATGGACAGCAAAATATTAGAAGTTGAAGATAAATTCGAATCGAAATTTTCATTTTGAAAAATTCAACAAGACTTACATTGTCTGTTTCAATAGGATTGACGCTTTATTTGATCGATACTTCGGCATAATGGTATGCTACTTTTGCGAGCTCCCATACAAAACATTAGAATAGTTGAGGATGATTTATCCGCAGTATTGCAACTTTCTTTTTATTCTTTCCAAATCACTTTGTATGATTTGTAAAACTTATGCAATATTTATTAATATCACTCATACTGATTTTTCATAAATAAATTGTGTCTTGATGCACTGAGTGCATTTATGTATTTGGAGAAGTGCCATTTATTATTATTGCCAATTTTATGATAATAACAATAAAAATAGTAATTAACTGATTCATGAAAATTTTAATTGAAGGATAATTTAAAAATGTTGTTCAAGGGTTTTATTTATTTATTTATTTAAAGTATCGTTAATAATACTTGATATAAAAATGTGTATATTTACCATAAAAATAAGAGTTGTTAAGCCAAAAGGCACAGAATCATCACAAAAGTTCAGGAGAGAAAATTTGAAAGTCTCAGAGTGAACACATAACTAGCATCGGTTCTGTCTTTAGCGTTACACCTTGCATGTAAGAACGAGCACTGGCACTGGAATCAAGGAGTCACGCGCAACGGACACGTAATTTTGCGGCAAAAGTTGAAACAATGCGGGTGTCGCATTTTCGGTTAAGTGTACTCGCGGTCTGTTTCGACAGCGAGCGTCTGTCTCACGCACTCGACGGCATTGCGCGCCGTGAATGAATGATCGTCCGTTCGCCAAACCAATGCCGCCGGCCGGGGTACAGATCGTTGTCATGTACTACACAGCCGACCTCGACCAATGGGCTTTCACGTACTAGCCTCGCCAATCCAACGCGCTACATTTTAAACATTTCCTGTCCTCTGCTCACTCCTCCACTTGTTGCAAACCCGCACACTAAGCTGTTTGTTCATTTCTCATCACTCTTTTTAGTCGCTCTCTTTTACCATTTTTTATTATCAATAATGCACCACTATAGACAAATTTTAAACCTTTAAATGTAGTTTCTTTTATTTTTTAATGTTTAAAAAGTCGTTATTTTTTAATGCGATTGTCAAATAACTCAGTTTTTATTTATGAAATAGAGTAGAAATGAAGTAGACCAACAGAACTGAAGTTTTTACTTTTCTAGTTACTTTTTTATTTAATTTTTTAAATTTACAATTTTTATTTTCTTATTTTTATTTATTTGTTTGATGAGCCCAGCATTTTAATTGCTTCGGCCTTGTATTTAAGTAATGTTCCAATCGAAAAATTGCTTTTGCGTCACGTGACTCGTTACAACCAATTTTATTATCCAAGCAACAATTTCATTTGTGCTGTATATATGTAACATAAATAACTGCATTTATGTTACATATATGTTGCATTTGTTCGGCATATATGATACATATATGTAGATTTCAGGATGACATATATCAAACAGTTAATTTTGAATTTTATTGTTGGTTTTCTATTCAATTTTCCTTATACAGTTCTGTTCATTAACTGCGGTTATACCTCCTTTTTATCTGATATCAACAACATAGTTCGATTGCTAATGTTTTATAGTGTTATTTATCATGGAAATATTTTATTCATATGATAAAAAAATGAATAAAAATGAAAAAAAATATGACGGGAGAGTGAATTCTCACCAGTCAATATGAAAAAAAGACTTTTGTCGAAGCTTCAACTACGCACAAAAGGCAAAGAAGTATAATTATAGCCTGTATTGTAAGTTTGAGTAACATAATAAAAAGTACTAAAGTCTAGTAACCAAAGGAGACTTTATAAAACTTTCGGATGTACAGTAATTAACATTCTTTATACAAAACTATTTTGCATCAAAATGTGAGTTTTACAATAAAGGTGATTTATATTGTATAAGAAGTTCTTTTTTTTAAGTCTATAGCATTTTTTGAAAAAAATACAGTTTCAGGTGATATTTGAAGCGTCGGATGCAATAACCAGACTTGCGCTCGGAGGCCCTCTTTTCAAATCAAAAAAGTGTCAAGGAAATTTTTGATTTCGATATTTTTGAGTGGCAAAGATGTTTATTTTGATTTATTGAACAACTTAGCTACTTAAAGTATATCGAAATCAATTATTTTTTCGATACTTTTACGTTTTCAAAACATAATCTTCGAGCGCAAGTCTGGTTATTGTATCCGACGTTTCATTTACAGATATTAAAGACGTTTAACGTCTTAATCTCTTAACGTTTTTCTAAGACAATAAAATATAATGGAAAGACGATAAAAATGTTGAACATTAAACTTTTGAGTCATGAAATTAGAGTATGGGATAAAGATTAAATCCTGTTCATAAAAAATAAAATGTAAGAGATAGTCACTGCAAATATCTTGAAGTGCATTTATTTACTTATTATTATTTATTAGTTTTAATTTTTTTTAAATGATTTTCTATCAATAAAAATATTAGATTTGCACCGATATTCAAAAAAATTTATTTTTGCGTAAATTAATATTGTAATAGTTTAATGTCAATTTAAAGTTTTTACACTTTTTAAAACTAAATATATAAATATAAAAGTATAGTTTTACGTATACAAAATAAAGGTTTCTTTGTATATTCAAAGTTAGTCATACTTAAATTGTAAAAAGGATGACTGTTGAAATTATTTAATGTTCATCTGTCACTTTTTTGGTGTTTTCTGTTTTAGTTTAAAATTAGAGCAATCTTTATTTTATTATGTGTTTTTTGGTTGCTTTTTAAACAGGTTATGGGCCAAGGTGTAAACGTGTTGATTCGAATTGCGAATTTGCGGATTTGCGATGAATTCATTCAGAGGGCGTTTCGAGCAATAGATAAAGAACAACCACCATCTCTGGAAGATCCACTAGAGGGTTGTGCTGATCAAAAAGCAAAATGCTGATCAAAAAGCGTTAATGGCTTTAGTTGGTGCTAAAGCTATTAACGCGGTGGACAGCAAAAGCGGCATGTAAGCTGAAAGATTGAACCGATCGAGATCTCAAGGCCATCAAAAACCATCAAGGTGACAGAAAAACAATCCTGGCGATCAGTTATTCCATAATCAATCAGGTTAGAGGTTATGAGAAAGCTCGCGAGATCTGGACCATCCTGGAAGGGATGTACCAATTTAGGGACCCGGTTTGCAATGCTGCAGTATTGTACCAGATGATGTCACTCACTATGGAGAAAGACGACGGATTCTGCATGCCTTTCTCAACAACTACGAAGACTTCTGAAGTGCTGCATGTGAAAATGCTGGAGGAGTTTGAATTGTGCAACGAGAGCGAGAAGTAAGTGTATCAAAGCGCAACAATGTATTAGAAGAACTAGGAACTCTAGGGCGCGCTACGCGCGCCCGTGTATACTTCTTTCCTGTCAAATTGACCTGTCAAAAATAAAACGCTGACGCATGAACATAGGCAATAGCCTAACCTGCGGCCAACTTCCTCCTTCAATCAACTTTTTAAAGAGGGACTAGAATGTCGAGCGCGCTTCGCGCGCTCTCCCCCATCAGATTTTGAAATTTTACAAAATGAATTTAAATACCTCGGCGCGCGCTGCGC